>JANWGL010005027.1:0-29816 GCA_025200755.1 Ceratobasidium sp. C01 | reverse complement strand
TGACTCTCCAGGTAAATGTCCAATTAGCTTTTGTTAAAACATCTCACTAATGAGTTTTGTACAGTTCGACGTTTAAAAGGTTAATGGATGATTGATATGCTGGATTCTTCTCAAAATGCGAACTTGTTATCTTGATGTATCTTTTCCATGTATGTTGTTTGTAGTTCATTACACGCCTGAATTGAATGAATTTCTTGGTGAACCATAAAGAACTAGTGAGAACATGCTAATGTACAAAGTTTTTGAGTAAATTGTGTAGAATAGCCTATCCTATAAAGGAGAAACAATTAGTCGATGGAATGTAGGCGCCCGATCTGGGCCTGGAACGAGCTGAAATCAAACGATATTTGGTTTAAACAAACCACGTCATAGATATTTGCAAACATTTGCAGTCCTAACCACCATGTCCGCGTCTAGAGATATGCTAGACCGAGTTCCTTTGATTGCATTTCTTGATTCATACCCAGAACCCGCATTTATTCTCTGCACAAGCACATCGCCCCACTCATCTCTCGATTTCATCTATGGAAATCCCGGTCTTTACGCTTTACTTTTTGCACACGATGACTCTGGCGTCCTCAACGCAAGTGCATTCTTCGCTGTTCTCTCTACAGACGAAGACATTATGTGGCTCTCCGACCCCATTCGCGGTCGGTCTCCTCCGAGCTCAGTAGGGGACACGCATTCGATTGGGATTCGTCCAGCATGGCTCCCCCGAGACCACACCGCGATCGATCTAGAGCTTACCGCAACGCCCATTGATTTGCCTATGACGATACCCGGCGTTGGCTCCTCCAGTCGTTCTTACGTCTTTACTGCCTCGCCGCGGAAATCACCCATGAATTTGCTTCGCTCCGAGACGCATTTGGAGACTCGGCGACGCCGAGACTCTACCATGCGGCTTCCAGATTTCCCGCCACTCTCGGCATCTGGTGGGCATCGTGTTCGGTCAAGGCAGAGCAAGTCGGACTCCACATCGTGGCCGTCTCAGGCCTCCCCCGTCATGGATGCGGAACTGCTCCCTTCGCGCTTGATCGAGACCTTTCCTTGGGAGACTACCCCGTTGGGGCCTAAGGGGTCTTGGCCTTTGAGTCTCAAACTCATGGTCCAGTACCTTATGGAAAAACCTATCCCTGTAAGGTTCTGAAATTATACGCAACCACGTCTTAAAATAATTTACCTCCCCCCTCCCAGAGCTCGATCCTGTGGGGATGGCCAGAGTGAGTTGCAGAGTTTGACTGGTTAAAAGATTCTAACCCCCCGTAGCCACGTTATGCTCTACAACGATGCATACGCTAAAATGATTGGACTAAAACATCCCGCGATATTTGGAAAGAGAGGACAAGAGGCGGTAGGTATCACCCCGATCATGATTGACACCAGTGCTCATATCTATTCATGCGCTTGTTAGTGGGGTGAATTGTGGGACGCATTAGGTTCTGTCGCGGACCTCGCCCGAAAAGGGAAATCGACCCATAAAACCGATGGTGGCTATAAACGTGTAGACAATCTATCAAAAGCTAATCACCTCCGTGCCTAGATCAAATGTTCTTCAACTCCCTCACAGAGTTGCACCTCCCAGAGGAAGTATACCAGTAAGTCACTTGCGAAATGGTTAGACGAATCCCACTCACGGTTCGATTAGTTCCTGGCATTGGACTCCCATCTGGCAAGAGGATGGTACGGTTGGAGGTATCTGGAATACCACTTGGGAGACAACCCAGAAGGTCATCGCGGAGCGACGACTTGCAGGGATGTCCGAACTATTCGCAAAGCTCTCTGACGCCCGAACACAACAGCAATTTGGGGATCGTATGCTGGAAGTATTGTCGAGAAACCCACTCGAGTGAGTCTTTATTCACGCTCATCATTTCAAGGCCACTCAAGTTTGCACAGCATGCCCTTCGTCGGCCTTTACTGGTGCGAAGTTGAAAATGCCCCCGCTACGCCCCAACTGCAGGGATCTGCCTTCGCTAGCGCCTACCTCCGAAACTACTCTAGTAGCCTTGTCAACGTCAAACTTACGCTGGCTGGTTCCGTTGGCATACCCGAGGGTCATCCCATTGCACAACCCACGATCACATACACTCTCGACCCCGTCACATATCATGCTATTCAGCCGTTCCCAGACCTAAGCCTGGAGAGGGGTACACCAGGACCGTCAGAGGCTACACCAAAGGACATGTCTAGGCTCGTGTCTACGGTAACAGCGGATCCCAGTCGGACGTTGAATCACGCTCTGCCTTCGTCCTTGTCTTCGGGAAGTCCGACTCCGCACCTAAACATGGCGAGCGTCTTCCTGTCCGGTGGTGTAGAGCTGGTGGACCCGCTTCCTCCCGCTCTAGCAGAAGGCCTGGACGGACGCGGGTTCAAAGACATACCACGCGCAGCCGCGCTTCTCCCAATCAGCGCGAATTCTAGCCAAGGCGGAAGCCGAAGTCATGCGCGCACACTTCCTCGCGCCGTATTGCTACTGGGGTTGAATACGAGGAGGGCGTACGATGCGGATTATGCGGCATGGTTCGAGAGCGTAGCCGCTGGGCTGAGCAACCAGCTGAGCGTTGTGCTTCAACGGGAGGCGGACACGAAGATGATTGAAGAGAGGGAGAGGATGGATAAGGCCAAAACTATGTTTTTCACGAACGTATCGCATGGTAAGAAGCGTCCCCGTGTTTGCTCGGTCGAGGGCTGGTACTGACGCCTTGGGATGGATAGAGCTAAGGACGCCGTTGACTTTGATCCAAGCGCCGTTGGAGCAGCTTATCGCGTCCCCGGCATTGGGACATGCAACGCAGTACAAGGTTCAGCTGGCTATGCGGAACGCGAAGCGACTGAAAAAGCTGATTGACGTTAGTCACTCCAATCCGAACCTTCGGTTTATCTAGCTGACATTCATTCTCAGTCGATTATGGATATGAGTAAACTTGAAGCAGGTCGACTTCTGGGTCATTTCCGGCCGGTCCAACTCGGTCAACTCACTGCGGACCTTGCAGCGCTTTTCAGGAGCATGGCTGAAAAGAAATCGATCGAGTATGAGATAAATTGTAGCGTTTTGGACGAACCAATCGTTTATGTCGACGTCGGTGCGTCCTTTCCTATGTTTGGTTGACCCATGCCGTGGCGATGATATCCACTTGGCGACGTAGATTTATGGGAAAAGATCGTGTGTAACTTGTACGTCTTCCTTCCTTTTCGGGATAGTCAGGACATTGGAGGCTAATTTGGATTTTACGTTTTAGACTTTCGAATGCGTTCAAGTATACTTCAACCGAGGGCAAGGTCACGCTAACTGTGACACATGACGGGACCACATCGTACGTGCGAGTTAAAGATACGGGTTCGTTATTTCTTTGCGTCATATAAGATATAATTATAATGAGGGCTTGGTTCAGGCGTTGGCATTCCGAAGGCGTATATCAACCAGATCTTTGAGCGGTTCTTCCGGGTGAACAACAATGTGCGTTGATGGCATCTCGGTTTAGCTTTAGCGTTGATTTTGAACTGTTTTCAGTCAGCGGAAGGTACCGGCGTTGGACTTTCGCTCACTAGAGTATGTATTTCCCCCTGATTCACTAGCATTTATGTCCTCAGCCTGCTCATAGGAACTTGTCGCCCTCCATGGAGGAGAAATGTCCGTTATCTCTCAAGCTGAAACGGAACATCCGGGCGAATCGGGCAGCGAGTTTACCGTATCGCTTCCCCAAGGGTCCAGCCATCTGCCCGATTCGCTTATTAACGATTCGGCGAGGCCGAATAGGCATGGTATGTCCCAGAAAGAGATGGAATAGTAAGTAACAAAGCTGTTTGGAGATGGACTATATATGCTGATAGTGCTGCTTTGGCTGAAGTTGGATGGAGTTAGAACAGGCCACGCCATCCGCTACGAGTGCGGATGACGAGAAGCAGAGTTCGGCGTCTTCGACTTTATTCTTTGAGAAGGACGACGTGCTCTTGGTCGTTGACGACGTGAGTCTATGCCTTTGTCGCAGGTCGTTCTACCCACTAAACAAGGTTACGTCTAGAATTCAGATATGCGAGAATACATCCGCAAAATCTTTGCCCCATATCTGACGGTAGTACAAGCAAGTGATGGGCTCGAAGCTCTAAATATTGCGAGCTCACAGAAGCTAAATTTGGTACTTTGGTGAGATCTTCACCTGCGTTTCCAGGCTGGGTTGTAAAGGAGGAGGATGCTGATTTTGTTGGTAGCGATGTAATGATGCCTAAGATGGATGGGATGGAACTTTTGACTCGGCTACGTGAAGAACGACGAACCAAGTGGTTGCCTGTTATCTTCGTGACGGCTTCGGACGACCGTAGGCTCCTTTAAACCCATCGCAGGTACAATGCTGATATTTTTGTAGTGAACTTACTCGGAGGAAAGGTTGAAGGCGTGGTAGATTGTATCAGCAAGCCGTTTAGAGTCCGAGACCTCCTCGCGCGCGTGCACTTGCAAGTCCAACTTGGGAAAAGGCGGTTAAAACTCGAAGAAGACTTTGAAGTGAGGTCGCATGAGTTGCAAGTGTTGACAGATCTCTCGCCTGTGAGTCATCCTTCTTCAACGCAATTTCTGCTAGTTTAATCAGTCGTGTTGGAATCTTCAGGTTGGCATCTTCCGCACGGACGCTAATGGAAAGTGAGTGCCGGTTCAGCTTAACATGCAAAATACCGGCTGATCACCATAGAATAACCAGACTGACATTCGTCAACCCGACGTGGTACCAAATTACCGGCTTCCCCCACGACCGAGACCGAGACGAATGGTTGGACCAGTAAGGTGCACCTTATCTCTAGATAATATCAAAATAACACGCATATCGCTCGCAGAGTCCACTCTCAAAGCACCGAAGTCGCCATTCGCCTCTGGCGCACTTGCTTTGAGGATCATAAAGCGTCAAGCACGGTATGTCTGCTCTAGCACCTACCACAAACTCGTATTGAACATAGGCAATTATAGCGAATGCAATGGAAGAGCGGGTGCTGGACACACCTTGGGATATGTCCATTATTTTCTGCCGAAGGAATCATGCTTGGTGCCTTTGGTGCAATCACAGACATCAACGAGCAACATCGAGCTGAAGAAGCGCGGATTCAACTAGCGGAAGAGAGAGAGCATATTACAGCGGCGAAATTAGAGGACGCAGAGCAACAGCGGTTGCTCGAAGTGGAAAGGAGACGGGCGCAAGGTATGGGATCAAAACTTCTAGTCATTTAGGGTGTTAACATGTCGGCAAATAGAGCTGTTGATTGATGTGACGTCTCATGAACTGAGGTGAATTGATATATGCGTTTGATAACCCGGGCTAATTCAGTTATTATAGGCAACCAGTATCGGCTATTATCCAAAACGCTGTAGGTTCCTAATATTCCTCTCCACAAACGTTTGCTGAAATGAGAAACAGGAGGTGGTACGAACGAACATGAAGGGACTTCGGGACCTTCTTACAGATTGTCGAAAACGAAATATTTGCTACGCCCCTACGGAACGAATGTTGAATGAAATCGAGGACGATTTGCAAGCTATGGATAGTATCACTCAGTACGTGAACGTTTCTTGTTATGGTAGACTCGAAATACTGAATTGGCTGTAGGTGTGGTTTGGCTCAAGGTTAGTCTATAGCGGAAATCGCATATACAAAGGTCGAATGACTAAGCTCGCTCGTAGCTCGAATCGCAAACGATGTGCTTAGTTTGTCAAGGATACAGCTCAACGTGGGTATTTTCGGTCCAGTATCTAACCAGAGTCTAACGGTGTAGGCTAGGTCCTCTCAATCATACCCACCGAATTCGACATTAGGCGCGAAACCAGTCAGATCCTAATGGTCTTCCGAAACGAGCTCATGAGGTAGGCTTTCACGTCATCCCTCTAACCTTCTCTGACACTTGCGGCAAAAGCAAAGACATTAATTTCAATCTCGACTTGGGACGCGGTGCCGAGCTTTTCGGTCTACAGCATATCGGAACAGACCGTAGTCGATTCGCTCAAATCATTACCAACGTAAGACCTAATTTCTTCTTTTCCTATCTCTGCTCGAACTCATCAAAACGGGTTATCGATAGTTAATGTCCAACGCGATCCGTTTCACGGATATGTCCTCCGGCCTGCGCGAAATCAAAGTCTCACTCGAACTCACTCTCGATCCTCCTTCAGACGACACCTGTGCCCCTCCCCCGCTTGTACCTGGTCGAATGGCGGTACTAGGTTCACCAATGTCCGAATCAGGCGGCGACCCGTCGGCGTATATATATGTTTCTGTACAGGATTCGGGACCGGGGCTTCAGAAGGAGGATTTGGCGTTGCTTTTCCAGAGGTGAGTGGGGTTAGAGTGGGATGTATGCGTGCTGAGGTGCTGATTGTGCGGTTGGGGGAAGGTTCCAGCAGGGATCGGTAGGTTTATTTTTATTTTTCGTGCGGATTGGGTATGTTGCTGACGCTTGGTTTAGAATGCGCACCATGTGTTTGGGGGCTCGGGATTGGGATTGTTCGTTTGTCGACAATTATGCGGTAAGTAAAGTCCCCCCCTATATGGGGATCACTGCTAACGCGTTATACCTAGGTCTCATGGGTGGTAAAATAGAGGTCGTAAGCGAACTAGGTATGATTCCCCTCCAACCTAGCCACCTCGCTCATGTCTAACACCTTGTTAAGGCAAAGGCGCTATGTTCCGCTTCTTCATCAAAGGCACCGTTCCTACCAACTCGCGTGCACAAGCACCTACTGGATTCCGCGTCCGTCGATCAGCTTCAGTCCATTCGAAGGCAAGCGGGGTGTCGAAAAGCTCTGCAAGGTCAACGTCAAGGCCGTTGCCTGAGACACCAAACTTGCATTTGAGTCGGCCGTTGAATGTGTTGATTACGGAGGATAACAAGATCAACCAGGTGGGTTTGCTATCCTATGACCGATATTTGGAATTAACTTGAAGCTCTTATTTATAGAGGGTATTAGCGTAAGTCAACATAAGAATTTTGCGAGGGATAAGGGACTGAATTGGGATATAGGCGGCAGATGAAGCGAGCAGGATTCACGTTTTCCCTAGCGTCAAACGGGCTAGAGGCTATTCAGACTATAGAAAAGTCAGATCTTATGGTAGCAAACGGGATAGAGTCTGCAAAGTACGACGTTGTGCTAGTGAGTTGGTCCTTACTTTAGGAGTCTGGCTATTAACCCCAAGTTGCCATAGATGGACCTTGAAATGCCGGTCATGTGAATACAAGAATCTTTGCCCGACGCAACGTGCTGATATTAATTGGACAGGGACGGGTTCGCCGCCACCCGAGAGATTCGAAGACGAGAAGCAGCGGGGGAACTGCGGGTACGAAGCTTCCTCATAGCTCTAACAGGCAACGCTCGCCAAGAACAAGTACAAGCTGCGCGCGACGCGGGGATAGACGACGTAATGATAAAGGTACGCCCCGCACACCGCAGCGCAGCAGCCGTCTGAAACTGGGTTGTTTAGCCTTATCAAATCGAGGCATTGATTTCCAAGATGCGAGCTGGATACCAGCACAAGACACATTAAACGAACGACTTGTCTTTTTTCTTTCTCTAACTTATGGTCTATGTGCTTTCTTGGGGATATTTGTTGATTGTCTAACACTAGCACAATTACAATACATGTGTGTAATTGAAACATCACACCCGTGCGCTCAAAATAGTAACTGTCAGATAATGCCGGATAATGGAATAATTCCAGGAACAATTACATAATGCAGTGAGCCGCGTCTATAATAGGAGTAGATATTAATAGAGGCTTACATGCGGGACCCTAGTCCAGAAATAGCTGGGGGTATATGATGGGGGATGTTGCTGCGGTTGAGAGGCATCTTTCCCTCTCACACCTCTTAGTTACTTGCCTTTTCTACTCTCTACTCGCCTTAATCATGCCCGCCGCTCGCTCAGTCCTTTCTATCGTCGGTCTCGCCGCTGCCGTCGCAGCCCAAACCGCCACCCTCACCCCGCTTACTGATAAGAAGTTCACTTACCCGGACCTCGTCAGTATTTTTTCACACTTCTCTTTCCCCCCCAAAAGCTTACCCCAACTTTCAGCCCTACCAAGTCTCGCCAGAGCAAATCCTCCGCGGCCCTCAGTTCGGGTTTAACATCTGCAACTCGACCACCGAGAACCAGGAGTCCAACTGCCAGACATCTTTCTTCAACTCCATTGATGGTACGTCATTCTCTCGGTGTTTCATTACCCTCTAGGCTAATTAGTTCTCAGATTTCTGTCTATGGGCGCCCGCGACGGCTAACGCATTGATCGCTGATACCGAGGCTGCTGAGGTTGCATGGTGCTCCAAGAAGGGACACGGCACTCGTATTATCCCTCCGGGTGCTCTCAAGGGTGTCCAATTCCTCACGACCCCTGATTACCTCCAAGTTACTGGCTTCATCGATCAGACGATGATCAACCTCCAGTCAACTGACGAGGGAGGAGAGCTCGACCCTCATGGGGCTGATGAGCAGGGTAACCCGATTGGTGGACTGGTCTTCTCCAACGCATGGAGCAACGGTAACAACGACTCCTATACTCAGGCCATTGAGTGGACCAAGTAAGCTTGCTGCGTCATTTCCAAGTATTTGTCGTACTTACGCGATGCGCAGCTTCATGGGTGGAAACATGTTCTGCTACAAGGCGTGCAACCCCGCAGGCAAGAACCCCGCCGGCTATTGCCAGCACATCTATGACCGTATTGGTTGCTCTTACAACGCCCCTGCTGCTTATGTCAACGGTACCTTCGAGAAGTGCGACTCGGACAGCATGGAACTTCCTGGCGAATATGTCTCGAACGGTGTCACGATGACCTACTATCAGCCTGCGGAGTCCCTCGGCCCGATCACCACCGTTCCTTACACCGTGGCGATCCCTAAGAGCTCCAACTGTGTTACCTACCAGAGCTCCGACCTATACGCCGCTGCCGCTGTTGTAAGACCTCTCGCTTCTTCGCTTTAAACGTATCTAACATATTCTGTTCAGGCTACTGCTTCCGTCACTGCGAGCGGCTCCTCTGCTGCTGCCACCGGCTCTGCGGCCGCGTCTGCGTCCAAATCCGGTTCTTCCTCAGCCTCCCGCTCTGCGTCCGCGTCTGGCGCGTCGAGCACCAGCTCCGCCAACGCATCCCTACGAAACATCGAGGGATCCATGTGGCCCGTGACTCTCGTCGCAGGTGTCGTTGGCTTCGGCGGTCTCTTGGGTGTCGTCGCCGCGCTCTAAAAAAGTTTCGGACCTTCACGATAGTCTCGGCTGCTTTCACGGGTTTTGATTCACCTCTCTGCTATATGATTACCATCTATCTACACTCTACGTGGACTATTTCGTTGATCTCTTGATTCCCTGGATATTTTTTCGTTGGTGTACTGCCGTTTGTCGTCTGTTTTTTCCGGATTCTGGATAGACGCTGTGCCCAGTGATATACATTCGTTTAACATACCATAGAGTTTTTCTGACGTCTTTGACGTGGGACCTGATGCGAGATCTGAGCCTTCATTTGGTGGGATGCTTCCTTGGTCTCGTTCCTTGATGTATGCGCCACGGTAATGTGTTGCTATTCGGAACCGCAGATGAGCAGCGGGTGGACTTGTTCTCTACATGTGGTTAGGTCGTGGTACGACACGAGGTGTTGAAGTTGAAGAAGCCACCCTCATATCGCCCAAACAACCAGCACGTGGGCGCGGCAAACGGTGGCGTATATGCAGCTAAAATTATATCGTGTACGTAAACAAAGGTGACGCGACGGATGTGCACGTGATCGCGTATTTTGAGGACATGGGAGACCGAAAACGTCGTACAAGTCGAGAACAAAGAGTAGATAGGAGTAAAGAAAGCATAGGGGCCTTAGCGATATGCATGTAGTGCGGGTGGGTAGACGGGCAACAGAAACCGAAGAGAGAATAGAGAAAGTTAGACAGTCGCTTACAATAGAGGGTGACGGGGAAGTGGACATTGCCTGATGGTCGGCGTGTGTACCCACCAGGTGGGAGATGTGAAAGGACTTAGATTGGTTCGCTCAGACGCAATGTTGTGTAACAGGTACCACGGGGGAGTGCAGGGTACTGCCACAAGGGGGCGAATTCATCATGGGTTTCCCCAAAAGGACTCGAGTGAATCGGGAGAAGTCAAAAAATGTGCTGGTACGGGGGAATAGTGACTTCGGTCGATGGGTACGAGTGTAACGAGACTTCCCTGCGCTTCCTCGCGGACCGATATGACCGCATACAAGTCTCCCAAAATCACTGTATCGCTGCGGTTCTAATAACTAAGCTCGTTTTCACAGACCAAGACTAGATACATATTTAATGCTACAAATCAAGCGCTTGAGGCTTGTCGCAAGCAATTGATAGCACTGTGAACGCTTATCCGGAGAAGACGGCTGGGCCAGGGGGCGTGTACGAAGTCGGGACAGGGTAGTAGCTACAAGAAATACCGCCTCAGCATCCGGGAAGGTATGATAGGAAGCGAAGGTACTCACATGTTGATGACGATACCCGGATCGGTGCTCTTGTATGCGCCTGGGAACGACACTCCAGCAGGGCTCGTGCTTCCTCCTCCGGTGACGTTGATCTGGACGCACGACCTATTCATTCCAGCGCCGTTAGCACTCTGATCGAAATATGAGGGGAAATTAAGTTTGACGTACATGTAGAACTGGGCACCAGGGTACGTGGATGCGACATGAAGACCAATCGTCTCCACACGCAAGAGGTATTGCCCAGGGGCGATGCTTGACGGGATCTTGAAAGTGTACTTCCCGTCCGCCTGCGGCGCAGACCAAGTATTGCCGGGCAACAAGCCCTCTTGCGAGATCTGCCCCATCCCGCTTCAAAATTACTCTAATACTGAGTCAGAAGTGATTGGAACCCACCTTGAACCAAGACAATCCGGTGATGGTGCTCGTCTTCGCATCGCTAACTTTAGCCATATAGACCAAGTTCGGGCCTTGGTGTGCGCTCAAGTCCCACTGAGCAACAACGGTCGCGCCTGCTGGGACGGTAGTCACGCCTGAAACGGGGGTGCTGCCGCCGACGTTGCAGATGAGGTCGTTGGACGTAACATCGGTTACAGGGGAGTTGCTAGGGGGGAGACTGAACGGCGCCGTTAGTAAGGAGAGGAAGTGAGCTAGCGAAACTGAAAGAACGTACCGAACGCCCTCCGAGGCGGGCGCGCCGCCATTGACGCTAATGGACGTCATACGGACGTGGGCGAGGGCCGAGCCGGCGCAAGCAAGAGCACAGAGGACTGCAGAGAAACGCATTGTGAAAAAGACTGAGAGAATATCGAACTTTGACGAGAGATAGGGGGTTTATATATGTGTTCAGAGAGTACTTTTCCCCGCGGTTGACCGAGGAGCCCCCATTCACTTTCCGGTTCTCGTGACGCTCCCGATTCGATATGAATACGGCACGGCGTTTCTGTGGTGTTGACGATTGGGAAGGCGCGTAGACGAGGAAACCATGCGCGCGTAATGTATGCATAGAATTCCTTCGGATATAGTGGGGGAGCAAGTTTGGCGGTTTTGGCGTGTCATGCCGATTGATAGACGCCGAATTTGGACCGTGCATTCTCCGACTCGATACAAGCAATCAACGCTTAAATGTCCCTGGTCTATTACATATATCCTAGTCGGTAACCATGACCCAAACCGAAGCCAAAATATAATCGAAATACTCGTCAAGTATACAGCAACGCTATTGGAATGTTCAAGTGTACAAAATGGTTCACTTTTCATCGTCGGGCAACTGCTTCTTGGGTTGCTTGCTGTCTTCGTTTGATGAGATTTGGTTCATGTGGGTCTCTATGACGCCAGCTTCGTCGGGATCTCTCGGGTGCACCTGTCCGTCCGGGTCAATGATAAACTGGTTCTGTTGGATGCCGAGCGCGATGTCGTTTAATGACTCTGAGCGCGCACCAGAAGGCGATCGAAAAACAGGCAAAAGTGGTTGAAGGGATATGTATATGTACCAGAGTCTCTCTAACAAGTAATGTCAGGTGTGCTCACATGGTCGTTTGTATCATTTTATGCACCCTTACCCGTCTTTCCCAAAGATATCCCGGAATCTATGGCGCGATCCGCCTAGCTAGTGGCATAATTAGCGACTGGGGCCGAAGCTGAAGCTGGTGCTCTGGCTGTGATCCTAAGAGGAAGGAGCGAAACTATATGCATGCATGCATGGTGTTAAGCTAGAGGCGACAGCCCCATCCGCTGAGGGTGGGCACGCACGGCATCAAGTGGCGCGCGAATACCACAAGTGCGGCTCGCAGGGATAGGGTAAAAGACTGTCGCAGCCGGGCGAAGGGGAAACGACCGGTAATGGTGGGTGTAGTACAAGCTACAGTGCGTCGCCGGGGTCGGGGGGACGAACGACGGGCGTGGTATTCGGGCGAAGAGTGAGAATGGGGTAAGTGTCGAGCCGGGTTGAGATGAAGAAGACTAAGCGTCCGGCGGTTCCCTGCTATAGTGCTCACCATATCGCTCCGCCGGCTCCGCAGTACAGTCTTCGAAATTCACCTGGAAGAGCAGTGAGTCTTAAAGTGACAGCCTTGCTTATAGCTGTGATTTAAATAATCAGGCTCGTTTTTCATAGACCATAACTAAAGATAGTTGAAGCTACAAATCAAGGGCTGAAGGCTTGTCGCGCGCAACTTGCTGCGACGTTAACCCTTATCCAGATTAGACGGCATGGCTGTGGAAGATATAAGATGTTAGGGCGGAGTAGTAGCTGGATACGAAAACATCTAAGCCATCAAAAGATTTGGATAGAACGTAAAGCTACCCACATGTTCATGGTGATATCGGGATCGGAGCCATTGTATGTGCCTGGGAACGGCACCCCTAAGACGTTCCTTGTTCTCGTTCCTTTCGGAATGAGATTGACCGGATAGATGTGCAACAGGCCAACGGCTGGTCAGAAGCACGCTTGTAGTATGGACGAAAATAAAGGTGGAGGTGCCTGGATGACTTGCGCGGGCACATCCTTGCCTCGTTGTGCTGCGGGAAAGACGTGCCCAAATGATTGCCATAGTGGTACCAATTGATCATAGCCCGACATTGCCCCCTCATACGTGGTATGAGCCCTCAGAATATTACACCTGTGGTTCGAAAAGCAAGCTCGTTTTCACAGACTCAAACTCGATACATATTTAAAGCTACAAATCAAGCACTGGAGGCTTGTCGCAAGCAACAGACGACTCTGTAATCACTTATCCGGAGAAGACGGCGGGGCCAGGAGGTGTGTACGAAGTCGGGACGGGGTAGTAGCTGCACGGAACGTCGTCTCAGCATATAAATACGAGAAGAGGAGAAGATACTCACATGTTGATGACGATACCCGGGTCGGTGCTCGTGTATGCGCCTGGGAACGACACTCCAGCAGGGCTCGCGCTTCCTCCTCCAGTGACGTTGATTTGGACACACGACCTGTCCGTTCCAGGACCATTAGCACTCTTATTGAAATGTGAGGTGGGATGGAATTTGACGTACGAGTAGAACTGGGCTCCAGGGTATGTAGCCGCGACATGCAGACCAATCGTCTCCACACGCAAGAGGTATTGCCCAGCGGCAATGCTAGACGGAATCGTGAAGGTGTACTTTCCGCCCGCCTTTGGTGCCGACCAAGTTCCATCAGCTAACAAACCCTCTTGCGCGATCTAACCCGACCTGTGTCAGTGTCACCTGAATACAGAGTAGGAAATAACTAAAATTCACCTTGAACCAAGACAATCCGGTGATGGTGCTTGTCTTCGCATCGGAGACTTTAGCTAGGTAGACGAGGTTCGGGCCCTGGTGCGCGCCGGAATCCCACTGCGCGACAACAGTCGAGCCTGCTGGGACGGTGGTTACGCCGGACACGGGGGTGCTACCACCGACGTTGCAAATGATATCGTTAGACGTGACGTCGGTAACCGGGGAGTTGGTAGGGGGTAGACTGGGCAACGCAGTTAGTGAGATGATGAAGTGAACAAATAAGAATAAAAGAACATACCGAACGCCATCCGCGACGAAAGCGCCGCCAGCGACGCTAATGGCCGTCATACGGACGTGGGCGAGAGCCGAGCCAGCGCAAGTAAGAGCACAGAGAGCTGCAGAGAAACGCATTGTAAAGTGAAAAGAGCTGTGAGTATATCGAACTCTGACGAGAGACAGGGGTTTATATATGCGTCTAGAGAGCACTTTTCCCCGCGGTTGACCGAGGAGCCTCCATTCACTTTCCGGTTCTCATGACGCTCCCGATTCGACGTGACTGCGGCACGGCGTTTCTGTGGTTTCGGCAGTCAAGAAGGCGCGTAGAGGAGGTAACCATATGCGCGTAATGTATGCGTAGAATTCCTTCGAATATAGTGGAGGAGCAAGTTTAGCGGTTTTAGCGTGTCATGCCAATTGATAGACGCCGAATTTGGACCGTGCATTCTCCGACTCGATATAAGCAAACAACGCTTAAATGACATTGGTATAATACATACACCCTGGTCGGTAACCATGCAACAAACCGACAGTAAAATACAATTAAAATATTCATTAACATGCTACAACACAATCAGGACATTGACGTCTAGAAAATAAATTATTTTCGTCGGAGTATCAACGTTGGACAACCGCTTCTTAGATTGCTCGCCATCTTCGTTTGATGAGATTTGGTTCATGTGGGTCTCTATGACGCCAGCTTTGTCAGGGTCTCTCGGGTGTATTTGTCCGCCTGGGTCAATAATAGACTGGTTCTGTGGGACGTTGAGCGCTCTGTCATGCAATAAGCACCAGGCAGGTACTAGCAGGTGATCGGCAAACCGGCAAAAAGTGGTCGAAGGGATATATGCGCTGTACTCACTCTAATAAGTGGTATCAGGTGTCCTCATGACCATTTTGTAGTATGCGTAACATGTCTACTGCACTGGCCCTGTATTATATGCCTATGAGTCTCCAAAGTTGTTCTGATCCGATTAGGATATTTACGGTTCAGTCTTTTATCGGGGGTGAGAGGCTTTATGCGCCCTTCTCAGCCTTTCTTGATAATATCACCGGGAGCTATGGCGCGAACCATCCATCTAATAGCGTCATTCGCGTCTGAGGCTGAAGTCGGTGCTCTGGCTGTGAGCTAGGGAGGAAGGGGTGAAACTATATGTATATATATCTTAAGTATCGTATTCTATCGTACATACGTGGCGTGAAGTTAGCCTGATGGGGCAATGGTACTATCTGATGAGTGTGGTAACGTGCAGTGTCAAGTGGCGTGCGAGCGTGGCCGGCATTCCGACCGCGAGTACGGCCCGCAGGGATAGGATGGGAGACTGTCGCAGTGGGGCGAGGGATGAAACAAATGGGAATGGTGGGTGTTACGTGGTATACTATGCACCGCCAGAGGGCCGAATGCCGAACGTGGCACTGCTTCAGACGTGGGGCGAGGATAAGGTAAGTATCAGGCCGCATGGAGATGAAGGAGCTTGCGTAAGCGCCGGGCGCTTCTTTACCTCAGTTCCGACCATGTCGCTCTGCCGGCTCCGCAGCACAATCTCTCAAACACCTCTGGAGAAGTAGTGAGTCTCAAGGGTGACAGGCTTGGTGCTGAATGTGGCTTAAGTAGTCAGACTCTCTTTTCATGGACTGTAACTAGATACGCAGTTAGAGCTACAAATCAAGCGTTGAAGACTTGTCGCGCGCAACTAGCTGCGGCGTAAACACCTATCCAGAGTAGACGGCGGGGCCAGGGAAGGTATACGATGTTGGGACGGGGTAGTAGCTGTATACAAAAACGTCTTAGTAAACAAAATATTTGGATAGGACGGAAAGCTACTGACATGTTAATGGTGATACCGGGATCGGAGCCCTTGTATGCGCCTGGGAACGACACCCCAGCTGGGCTCGCGCTTCCTCCTCCCGTAACATTAATTTGGACACACGACCTATACGTCCTAAAATCAGTATTTACAGATTGGAGGGGTGGCTTGACGTACATGTAGAACTGGGCTCCGGGATATGTAGATGATGCATGAAGGCCAATCGTCTCTCCGCGGAGGAGGTACTGCCCAGGGGCAATATTAGATGGAACCTTGAAGGTGTACCTCCCATCTGGTTTAGGCGACGACCAACTCCCATTGCTCAATAAGCCCTCTTGAGAGATCTGACCCCCGCCACGTCAACCCTACTCTGATACAAAGCCAAAAACAACATAATCATACCTTGAACCATTTCAAGCCTGTAATAGTGCTCGTCTTCGCATCGCCGACTTTAGCAAGGTAAATCAAGTTTGGACCAGGGTGCGCGCCAGAATCCCACTGTACGGAAACGGTTGCACCCGCTGGTACGTTGGTTATGCCCGAGGCAGGAACGTTGCCGTTGACGTTGCAGATGATATTGTTGGATGTGACATCCGTTACTGGCGAGTTATTAGGCGGGAGACTGGGAAATACAGTTAGCGAGATATTCAGTTGGGTTGGCGGGATGGAACAGACTTACCGAACGCTGTCTGTGACGAAAGCACCACCGTTGACGCTGAGTGCCGTCAGACGGACATGAGCCAGTGTCGAGCCAGCGCAGGCGAGAGCAAAGAGGACTGCAGAGGAGCGCATTGTAAGAAAGCTATGAGTGTATTGAGCTTTGATGAGAGACGGCGAGTTTATATATGCACTCAGAGAACCACTTTCCCCGCACTTGACCGAGGAGACTCCATTCACTTGCCGGTTCTTATGACTCCTTCAAGACAATGTGACCACAACGCGGCATTTCTGTGGTCTTAGGACCTGATAAGAAGCATAATCCAGGAAACTATAAGCACGCAATGTATGGATGGGGTTCCTTCAGGGAGTAGAGGAGCTGATTTCGCGAGTTTAGCGTGACGTGCCAAGAACACAGCACCGAACATAAACCATGCATTCCCCGACTCGATACAAATAAAACAACAGGCAAATGTCCGTACTGTGATACATATATCCAGTTGATAGCCGTACAAAAAGACGAAAGAAAATAATAACCAAAAAATGTGTCAAGTATACTGCAACATCGGAACGTTCACGCCTCCAAAATGATTTACTTTTGCCGGAGTATCAAGGTCGGATGATCGCTTGTTGGATTGCTCGCGATCTGCATTTGATGATATTTGGTCCATTTGGACCTCTGTGACGCTTGCTCCATCTGGATCTTTGGGGTTTACTCGTCCGTCCGAGCCGATAAGTAGAACCCCAGGACGAGTGTAAAGGATGAGAGCCACGTCAATGAACCCCATGAGTGAAAACGTGGCACCGAATACCATGGCCGGGGCGTTCATTCTTGGATTACTCAATAACCCGGGGTTTACGAACTCGGCCCACCGCATGATTGAGAGCGGTAGCACGCAAGACGTATATGCCAACGGGTAACTAATTAATAGGATAAGCAGTATGCCCCATACGATGGGGTAACAAGCTCACTAAAGCATCTTTGAAGCGTTGGTGCGGGTCTCACTTTGGTTGTTGCGAAGCACGAAATAAGTCGGGATATACAAAAGTATAGTCCCAACACCGGCAATCCACAGCCTGGAGATTGATTTATCAGCAAAAAGTATACGAGATTAAGAGCGCATCGTGATCTACCATAGGTACTCCGCGACGATGCGCAAAGACATGTAACTGCCGTTTATCCAACACCCTGTAAATTTCAGCATGATTAAGCAATCACCTTACCAACCGCAAGTGAAAGAGCACTCACACCAGGGAGTTGGAGTGTACCACACGCGTGCTCCATTTTCATCTGGACTCCTTCCCGCAAATGCAGCAAGAGGAATTACTGCCCACAAGAACACCCAGAGCCAGATTGCGCCCACAATAGCCAAGCAATACCAGGGCTTGTAAGGCAAGCGACGATTGGAACGTATAGCCACAAAGGTGTATATCGTCACCGCGAGGGTTGAAAGCGCCACAGCTGTCTCTCCGATTGTCTGCATTGCGCCCTGCGCATTGCACACTGAGCCGACGTATACTTGACGTTGGGACGCCCAATAGGCGCTGGGCGCCGATCCAAGCGCCATCATAATATCAGAGAATATGAGATTGAGCTATGCCAATGGTTAGTACTATCCAAAACCACCTAGAAACTCGAATACGTACCATAAGAACATCCATGTTGCTTCGAATCAACCTCCACGAGCCAGCCGGTAGATTGGTCATGTTACGTCGGTAGTTGCGCTGTATAAGTGTGAGTATATGCGCGTAACTTGTTTTGTAGTACGTACAACAATGACCCCTACAAGGATTAAGAGCGCCGCAAGAGAAAGCAAAGCTGATTGTGCTTGGAACTATTATAAAAACGGATCAGAAAATATTCAACCAGTCAGATGCGGAAACATACCGATAGTCCAACTACTGCGCCTGTACTCAAACAGACAACCGATGGATTCTTTTTTGCATCGGAATAGTTCTCACTGTTAGGCCATGAACAATCCACGGGCCCTAGGTCATCCATGATGTCAATAGAGTGTATCGCGATCCGGGGTATGAGGGGGGGGGCCGGCTCAACCGAGGTTTCTTGGCTGGACGGCACAGAACTGTGTCCTTTTGTACCTCACTGCAAATCAGAGCATCGCCGTATACTAAACAAATCGCTATCGCAGCCAGGAACAATGGCTTAAAGATTATGATCTAGAACAAAAGAAGTCATCTCCCTATCACTCCGGGGTCGCCGGGTCTCAGCAGAGTCCCGATTAGGAAATCCTTAAGAGCCTTTGTGTCACCAGTCTGGCCGTCATATAAATTTAGTCTTGACGAAGACTATCTTGCTGGGATTTGCGGCTGTGACCCCAACCAAGTCAGGTTCAACTCAAGCCAAGGTCTTCGCTGAAACCTGTTCGCTCACCAGCAAATCAAACTATTGAACTTCGTTAGCTTCGGTGGCCACCGATGAAATTAGAGATCTGTCTATTTAGAGTAAGAAGACCGAGGCGTAGGAATGCTTACAGCGTGAAAACGTTGTTTTACTGCGTAGTTGAGAAATTCTGCTGGCTCACAGTATATTAGCAGAGCTCGTGGTCTATATTGGGTGATGAAGCATTACGGTAAGCACTTTGTTATCCAGCTATAGTGGCAATGAAAATAATTTAGTTCTGGGATCTGAGATCCCATGCACCCCGTTCTTCCTTCGGCTTTCCACCTCTGCCCGATCCGTGTGAGCGCCTCCGGGTTCCATCAGAGCTCGCCCATAGCATTTGTTCTAGGCTATCTCGGCCCTCGCAACCGTTGCGCTATCTTGGCCCGGCCTATTAGACACCTAAATTCATGCGATCGCAAATCTAGCCCATACCCCCAGGCAGAGGATCTTGTATCTGGGGTAGGACTTGCACACGTACGAATCCCGTGATACCTCGGGCGCTTTAAGCGCCATAGACACTTTGGTGATAGCCGGTCGCTGCTGGTCGGTAGGAGCTCGTATCGCGGATCCTGAGGCACTGAGCGCTTGTCTGGGTCCACCCGACCCCGCATCCCCCAAGGCCGCTGGCACAACCGCCGTTAGCAGCTATAACAACCTATCATATATTTGTTTAGCAACTACTGGGTACTGAAGCGGTTGGCGTGGGTAAACTCATTAGATACGCTCAAACATTGACCATACGTGTATCATACTCAGTTGAAGCCGGTACCGGCCGTCGCCGGCGAATAAAAACATGATACCATTGGGGCATCGGGTCACGTGCTAGGCGGGGTAAGTTTGTTCTTGTGTTTCAAGTCAGGGGTTGCCGCTTCCCACCTCTGTCTGTTCTGCCTCGCCTGTCTTAGCGACCTCGCCACGCTCTCATGACCCTGAGTTGTTCATTCGTGTATATATGTTACCTTTTGTGTTATCACACTTTCCCTTAGCTACTGCTCCTATTTTTAAGGTATGATCTCTCTCTTCACCCACCGTATGAGACCTGTCTGATCGACTCGCATAGCATATTTTATATCTGGTTCTTTCCGCGTATCACATTCCCTCAATTTACCCTAGCACCCTTCCTTCCGTCACCCTTGAAGTTTATCACGAAGACTTGCTTGGCCTGCTAGCTCAGATATTTAAGCTATGACCTCCGGTCAAGAGACACAACTCACGATGCGCGCACCTTCAACGACAACAAGGGGCAGAACTGCCCGTCTTGCTCCGATAAATATCCTTCCGCCGGAACTCCTCGGCCATATATTCACCATGTCTAAAAGATGTTGCGATCGCGAAACGACTGGGCCCTCCACGTCGTATCCTGATGGGTTCTCCGAGGTCAGCGATTATTGGCGGCGGGTCGCAGTCAGTACGCCGGCCCTATGGACTCACATTGACATCTCCGTCGGCGGATACAAGTCATATCGCTTCAAATCTGCTATGCTCTGTCTAGCTCGCTCCGGCAGCCTTCCGCTCCATATCCATATCTACGAATCCGATGACGACTATTACAATCCTACGAACGACGACGAAATTTATCGGCTAATTACCCTTCTAACGCCATGGTTGGCCCGGGTAGGCACTCTCGACATCGAGTCCGAGGGCGTATCGAACCGTCTGGTTAAGTCCATTTTGGACTTCTGGATGGATAGCGGAGCGCTTAGGTCGACCTCAACATTGTCGGTGTGCAGACCCGTTGGCTCTGGAGCGATCGACCATAGCGAGGAGTCTATGTCAGCCTACCACCCCGAATCACCGGAGCGATTCGAGGACATGCTACTTCATGTACGTGTTCTTAAACTCCAGAACGCCGCGTTTTCCTGGACGAGCGCGGCATATCGCAACCTCATTGAGCTGGAACTCGATTCAACTATGGTCCAGCCTTTGTTCATGTCCACCTCCGCCCTAGTAAAAATACTTTCACATAGCCCGAAGTTAGTCACACTGAAGCTGGCTCATCTTACAATAATCGAGTCGGATGGCTGGAATCTGCCGACTGCCGTTAGACTTGAGAACCTTCAGGTGCTGAACTTGGTCGACTTGAAGGATCAAAGTCTTCGCCTGCTCCTACCATTGATCGATCTGCCGAAACGCCCCACGAGTCTCAGCGTGGGGATGACATTCACCCGCGACTGCGAGCTCTACGAACCGGTTCACGACTTTTGCACGCGCTCCCCTATCACCACCTTTTATCTGACGTCCAACAACGCCCGAGACAATACCATGAATCTATTACCAGCACTCTTTTCGTGGCTGCCGAATCTCGAGCGCCTTGCACTCGATCAATACACTTTCGTAGAACCGATACGCTCAGAACCCACTCTAGGGGGCTTGAAGCCCGTCGAGCTAGCCGCACGGCGTCGGTCCCCTCGCGAACTTTTCCTCATCCGGTGTACGGTTAGCACGAAGGCCCTGGTGTCGTTAGTTGAACATGGTTGGGTTCAGGCGCTCCACCTTGAGTGTTGTACGATAGCCATCGAACCAGGCAGGCACCACGCGAGAAGCGTGGGACACACGAGCAGATTACTTCGTCGAATGTTTCCCGATCTCAAGTGTATTGTCTCGCATGTGGACACGACTGCCCGGTGGTCGTGTCACACGATTTTTGGGCGTTCATCCCTGAGGTGCGGATGTGTAATATAAACATGGGTACGTGCGTCCTTTCGTATCTCGTAGATTCAGCTAAGCTGACATTGTTCTATTTAGGCTCGCAAAAGTTATTTTATGCGAAAGTAAATTTTCATGGGTTGGGCGAGGAAGATTTGGTTTTGGGTAAGTTTGAAGTCTATCTTCTGGTTTATAGGTCCGTGCTAATGCCATGCGCCAGGAGGATAATTTATTTATGATTCTCAGTCTGTATGAGTCTACAATAACCCCGTCATGTAATTACCGATGTTGTACCCAATCGACTAAACACACTCCTCAAATAACCGGCCCACCGCGTTTTTCGTTGCCTCTAAGATCTTTCACTCGAGCATGAACTGCCACTCTATCCGGATTATTAGAGATCACGAGGTATATGCGCTGTTGGTAGTTTACCAAATAGGTCAAGTGGTTGCTCTGCGCAATTAGTTACATAGCAGTAAACCGTTTCATCTGCCAGTCTATCTGTGAATGGTGAGGTATATGCGCTGCTGACGCTTTGGATAAAGGTCAAGTGGCTGCTCTACGTAACAGGTTACATGACAGTAACGATGTCAAAACATGCTCCACCTCGCCACCAGGATCGGATTAGGCTGATTCAAACCCCCACCAGTGAGTAAAGGATCAGACGCTGTAATAGGCTCTACCTATTTAACACTAGGTTTGATACGTGTTTTTCCTTAGGAAACCCCTGTGCGCTTGACGAGTCACACTACTCCGTTGTTCAGCCCTGTACGAGTCCGATCCATATAATTCTCTCCGAGGCTTATCGAAAACAGGTTTGTTTGATCGTACTCGACGACTGGCTACGATCCCAAGGAATAATATGCTACCCCGAGAATCAGTATCCCCAATGACGGTAGAGCCCTCAGTCCCATTTTCTGCTTCGATAAACAATATGCTACCAGAAATCCTCAGTTATATTTTCACCATCTCGAAAACCTATTGCAGGCGCGGCGCTAGCTCTCGGCGTCCGCTGTATTTTAACTCGTTTCTTGAGGTTTGCGCTCACTGGCGGCGAATCGCAGTCAGCACACCAGTCCTATGGTCCCACATCGACATCTCTATCGGTAGCTCCAAATCATACCGAGATGAATATGCTGTGCTCTGCTTGGCTCGCTCCGGGAGCCATCCAATCTACTTTCATGTTCATGAATCTGCAGATGGCTATAACGACTCTACGAGCGATGGTGAAACATATCGGTTAACGGCTCTTCTAGGGCCCCATTTATATCACATGGGCGTACTCGATCTAGAGTCTGAAAGCGGGTCGGCAGGTTTAACCAAGTGGATTATGGAATTTTGGCTGGAAAATGGAGCGATGGGACCAACCACAACGCTGTCCGTGCGCAGACCTGGTGGTTCTAGCCTAATCGAATTCGGGCAAGAGTCTTTGTCCGCTTCCCGATCTAAATTACCAGAGCAACCTGAGGACATTTTATTGCGTCTGCGCACACTCAAATTGGAAAACTGTGTTTTTCACTGGGATAGTGCGGCATATCGTGGCCTCTTCGAGCTGCAACTCGGTTCGGGCCCATTCCAGCCCCTAGTCATCCCCATCTCTAAACTGGCAATGATCCTCTCTTCTTGCCCCGAACTCAAGGCGCTCAAGCTAGGCTATGCGAAAATAGACGGATCGGACAAATGGGACACATCTACCGCTATCGCTCTCGATACTTTAGAAGTGCTTAATGTGGTCAACCTGACGCGCCAGTGCCTTCGCCTTCTATTGCCGCTAATCTCTGCGCCGAAGCGCACCGCGAAACTTAGCGTGAGGGTGCCTTTTAGCAATCATCATGAAACCGAAGAGGTCCTGGCCTTCTTTAGGCGATGCCCAATCACCTCATTATACTTGATGTGTGATGATATTATGAACACTTCTCAAAAGTTCCCAGGAGTTCTTTCGCAGCTATCGAACCTCGACTGCCTTGCGCTCCGCCACTACACCCTCACAAAATCATCATTCTTAGAAAATATTCGGGGGAATCTTTTTTCTCTGCGTCAACCTATCCGCGAAATCTACCTTATTGACTGCAGGGTCAGCATGCCGACGATAATATCGATGATCTACATCGTTCGACCCCAGGTTATTCATCTAGAATGCTGCAAGGCGCTTGGTGAACACGAGGGCAGCTGGCAACCAGGAGGTGTGAGGGGTCTGGTTAAGGCTCTTGATAGAGCTTTTCCTGACCTTGAGTTCGTCATCTCGGACACGGGCACTATTTTATAGTAGCCTTGTCGCACGCTGCTAGGTTGTACTTCACTGGGGCCGCGTTCAGTGCGCTGAGGGGGTGCTTTAAATTTAGCCAGTTGTGTGGGTTCCCTGGGGGAGAGGGGGGGTTCCAGCAAATAAAATGAGTCTTTCCATCAATGAATTCGTTCGTTCATGTACAATACAAAATAAAAAGGTCTAGTTCATCTGAAAAGTACCCTTGCAATAGTTTAAGAACTACCAGATTACCTCCCCCCGATACCCCTTCATATCCCAGTCATTGAGACACTTTGGGAAGAAACCCAACCAAGTAATATTGCACTAACCATAGCGATTTTAAGCTGTTGACCCGATTTTGTACATCGGCTTACGGCTCATAAATTGTGAAAGCCAGTCTCCCGAAGTCCGCACCTTGGTTCTCAGACACCTAAATGATCTACCTTACAAAGTATAAAGCCTCTACGTTACAATTTGAATGGTTCTTATCGAGGCGGATGAAGCGCGAAGTTGAGTGACCTCATGTGTAAAATTGTACAAACACGCGCCCACATCCCTTTGATCAGATTGGGCCCGTTCTTGCCTTTGAGAATAATGACGAAGGTGACAGCTACGGTTAGTCTCCCAGAGGCAGACTGTTTCGGGGACACACAAGGTGGGACTCAAGTGTTAGTAACACTACGGTGGACGCTCATCAGAATTGACACACCCTCCCCTTATAAACCGCATAGCACACCCAACGAGTTTTATTATCTCGTTGCCCCGCCCATACCTCTGGCAGAATCCAATTTGACTGCAATCATTCCTAGACTCGCCCGAAGCCTAGCCATCTACTCTTGCTCAACGACTTGGCTGTGACCTCTAAGGACAACATGTTGCCCAATGGATCTATACCTCCAACGGCAATAGGAGGCTTAACTTCATCCTCCGCCTCGATAAATAATCTCCCACCAGAAATCCTCAGCGATATCTTCGTCATGTCAAAAAATTACTGCAGGCGCAAAGCTGTCTCGTCGCACCCGCCGTATCTTGATGTGTTCTCTGAAGTCGACGTATACTGGCGGCAAATTGCAACCAACACGCCAGCCCTCTGGACCCACATTGACATTTCTGTCGGTGGATACAAATCACATAATTACGAATCTGCTAAGCTCTGCCTGGATCGTTCCAGCAACCTGCCTATCAGCCTTCACATATACGAATATGAGGGTGACTATGGCAACCCTACGAGCGACCCCGAGATCCTCCAGTTAATAGCCCTCCTAGGGCCCCATCTGAAGCGTATGAACACACTCGACCTAGAGTCCGAAACTTCTTCGATGAGTTTGATTGAGTCTGTTATAAAATTCTGGTTGGACAACGGAGCTCTTGGGTCAACTTCAACGCTGTCCGTGTACAGGGACCATCCTAACAGGGTGATTGAACTCGGACACGGGTCCTCGCGAGCTTACCAGCTTAAATCACCAGAGCGAGGGCAGGACGTTCTATCGCATGTACGCACACTCAGATTGCATAACGTCATGTTTCACTGGAAAAGTGCGGCATATCGGGGCCTCCTTGAGCTCCAGCTCGGTTCAGAAGGCCATACCTTGTTTATCCCCCTAGCCAAACTAGTGATCATACTCTCTTCTTGCCCCGAGCTCAAGACGCTCAAGCTGGGCCATGTGGCGTTTGACACATTGGGCGGCCCGTCTACTTCTGTCAGCCTCAATGCTTTAGAAGTGCTCAATGTGGTCGGCCTGGAGCATCATTATCTTCCCTCACTATTGCCGCTGATCTCCGTATCAAAACCTACTGCCAAACTTAGTGTGGGAATGCCCTTCAGCTATTATAGCGAACTTAGCGACACTATCCGAACCTTCTTCAGGCAATGCACTATCACGTCGCTCTACCTGCAGTGCGACACACTTTGTGAGCCTGTTCGAGAGTTTGCAAGAGTTTTTTCGGAGCTACCGAACCTTGACTGTCTTGCACTCCGCCGCTACACCCTCACAAAATCATCATTCTTAGAAAATAATCGGGGGAATCTCGCTTCTCGGCGTCGATCTATCCGCGAAATTTACATCACTAGATGTACGGTCAACATGGAGGCGATAGTATCGCTGATCTGCATCGCTCAGCCCCAGATCATTCACCTGGAACGCTGCGGTTCATTCAGGAAACACGGGGGCAGCTGGCAGTTAGGAGCAATGAGAGGCATGGTGGAGGTTCTTGGTAAACCTTTTTCCGTCCTTGATTTCATCGTCTCGGATACGGACACTACCTCCCAGTGGCCCTGTCGCACAATGCTGGTTTAATTATCTTGGGATGCCTTTTTGGGACGGTGTATCGGTAGCATGTTTAAGATTGATTCGATTTCGCAGGATTGTCTTGAAAGATTCTAGCGGATAGAGGCGGCTCTTCACATGAATCAAGTTATTTGATTAACACAGCATACAAATACGGGTATTTAGCCCGCCTGGGCACTCCTCAAGTCTCTTAAGAATTTCCGCATGGCCCGCGAATACAAACGACCTAGGCGTCGCGCATGCTAGGCTATTTACTTAACTGATCGTGTATCCTAGTGCGCCGAACCAGTAGAAACAGGCAAGTATCTGACCGCGAAAGTAAGACAGTTACTCCGTGTAACGCATCAACGAGCAACAGTCATGTACAAATACATATAAATATGCGCTTCCCATCGCTTAGATAAAGACAAAGGTGACAGGCTACATCAGAACTAATATGCTATTCTCCCGACAAAACCGCTTAGTCCGCTCAATAAGTGTTATCATCTCGTTGTTCTTCCCACAACTCTGGCAGACTTCAATTTGTTCTTCAATCCCTTCCTAGGTTCGCTCAAAGCCCGCCCACCTATCGTTGCTCAGCGGCTTGGTTATGATATCTGAGAGCAATGTACTACCCCGGGGGTCAGTATCTCCAACAACAATAGGAGCCTCAACGTCACCTCCCGCTACGATAAACATTCTCCCACCGGAAATCCTCAGTAGTATTTTCAACATATCGAAAATCCACTGTGGGCGCGGCCGCCCACCGTATTTTGACCCGTTTCCCGAGGTCAGCGCTCACTGGCGGCGAATTGCGGTCGGCACGCCAACTCTATGGACTCATATCGACATCCCCGTGGGCGGCTACAAGTCATACCGCTACGAATTCGCTCTGCTCTGTCTATCTCGCTCCGGCAGCCTTCCTATCCACGCTCACATAAGTGAATCCAAGGAAGACTATGACAATTCCACGAGCAGCTCCGAGATATCTCAGTTGATATCCCTTCTACGGCCCCACCTACACCGCATAAGCACACTTGATATAGAGTCCGGGACTACTTCGATGGGTTTGATTGAGTCTATTTTAAACGTTTGGCTAGACAACGGAGTTCTTGGATCGATTTCGACGCTATCCATTCACAGGCTCCATTCTCTCAAGGTGATTGGATCTAGTGAGGAATCTATGCCAGCTTACGCTAAAGTACTGGAGCGATCCGAAGACGTTTTATTGCACATACGCGCACTTAGATTGAATAACGTCATGTTCCACTGGGGCAGTGCAGCATATCGAGGCCTCCTCAAACTGCAGCTCGGTTCAGAGACCTCGATCCTACCTATCCCCCTCTCCAAACTAGCCATGATTCTCTCCTCTTGTCCCGAACTCGAGACATTGAAGCTATCCAATATGCGAATTGAAGAATCGGAAGAATGGGAGACACCTACCGCTATCAATCTCAATGCCTTAGAAGTGCTAAATCTGGTCGGTCTGAACTATCGAACTCTCCGCTTGCTGTTGTCGCTGGTTTCCACGTCAAACTTCGCTACTAAACTTAGCGTAGGGATGACTTCTGGCGAACTTGGCGAACTCGATGAAACCGTTCAGGCCTTTCTCAGGCGACGTACTGTTACCACACTTTATCTGAAGCGTGGTAGTTTTCAGGACACTATTTCAGAGTTCCCGGCATTTCGTTCGCAATTGGCCAGCCTGGACTGTCTCGCTCTTTGCGACTATACCCTCACCAAAGCGTCGTTCATTAAAGGCGTTTCGGAGAATGTTTCCTACCTTCTATTAGAGGGGGCTCCATGTCGACCCATTCGCGAAATATACCTCATTAGATGCAGTTTCAGCGCGGAGGCCATAGAATCGCTGATCCACACCGCTCAGCCCCAGGTCGTTCACCTGCAGCGCTGCAGCTCTTTCATGCTGGAAGGGGGTTATCAGGGAATGAGCGCAATGCAAAACTTCGTGGAGGCACTTAGTAGAACGTATCCTCATATTGATTTCATCATATCGTACACGGACACCACTGCACAATGGCCCTGTTGCACAATTATGAGCTCTTCCTCATAGGGTGCGTTTTAAGACAGTTTCTTCGGGGGTGTATTTGGAATTGACTCAGTTTCATAGGATTGCCTAAGGAGATGCCAACGAACCTTTCCATGAATTGAATCGTTTGTTCAGGTTACAAAATACGAATGTCTATTCCGTCTGCACAGCATCCTTGAAATCCCTCAAGAACTCCCACATCCCTTTCTCGCGATATCCCTTCGCCTTCCAATCGTTCAGATTCTTCGGGAAGAAATCTATAATGTCGAGCAACGTGTCGTCATGCGCGATAACCGTAAAGACGTTGTCGTTTCCATCAAATTCCTCGAGTTTCTCAATGCTTCGCTCTGCCGCGGGAGGATCAGAAGTGGCGCCCTGTTCGGAGACGTGGTAAAAGCGCTTAGTAGCGCTATGCTCAGGATGAACATCCAGCAAGAGCGATCCAGGGCAAGGTTGGCCCTTGTGGTTGAACGGGTTCGGGGAGATGTGCTCTGGCAAAGGCAAGTACTCGCTCGGACGTATCTGCCCACCATGATGGCATATATCCCCACCCATGAACACGAAAGTCCCAGGGGTGGTCCGCGCCAGACCGGACAAATGGCCAACCGCGTGTCCCGGCGTGTCGAGCAAGTAGAAGCTACCGTCGCCAAAGTAATCGAACGCGCGGAACCTACCGAGTTGCAACTCGGGAGTCTGGTCGAACGAGATTTCGACGAGGTCGCGGTCCTTGTATGCGCTCTCGAGGATGGGAGCGTCGGGGTTTGTAGGATAGCCTGGCATCATGGCTTGTTTAAAACCGGGACCGACGGTGAGTGAGGTCGATGAGGGGAAGGTGGATGGGTCGCCTGTGTGATCCCAATGCCAGTGAGACCAGACAATGGTGTTGATGCTTTCAAGGGGAACGTTGTGATCGGTAAGGATTTCAGAGACGTGTTTGTCGACAACAATGTCCCATTTGCCCTCGATGGCACTTTTGACGACTATATTCAAACGTAAGTTCTTGATTGCTCGACCTCAAAACTAGAGTGAATACTTACTGACTGGCGGGCCCTCCCTCCAATTCTTCGCCACTCCCAAATCGAACAAAATCTTCTTCCCGGACGGTTCATGCTCAATCAAAAAGCTAAACGCGGGACAATCCATAATCTCGAATCCTTTGATAAGAGGCGTAAAAAACGCCGTCGTGGGAGGCCCCCTGACGCGAGTGGTCGTGTCAATAACACTGACTTTGACAGTAGCGTCAGAGGCGGGGATGTTCAAAGCAGGTGAAGCAGAGGCTTGAGGGAATTGAGACATGTTGTAGGAACTGTTGTAGGTGATGTCTGAGTGAGCTCGTCGACCTTCCTTTTATACAACAGTTGCGAATGTGATTACCCTATATGCGTGCTTATTGCTCTGTAAGCGTTCGTGCTTGCTTAGTGGTGCTGCTGATTCATCTAGTGGAGGCCAAAGTGGAGACGCGCTGCGGGAAGCTGAGTGCGGCCATTTCGGTCGTAGATTATTCAGATAAACACGTATGGGCGCGCATGTATACTATCAACTGAACATGAATACAGAACAACTACTAAATGCATGGAAACAAAAAAGTACAGGGAAATACAAGAAATAGAACATGGCCTAAACTACTTTATATCGCACTGTTCATGATCCCAATCTAAAAATAAACAAATTGTCTATAAATTGTCTCAATACCGTAATCCTGGGATATCCAGGACCTGACGTGGCGGCGCTCGTTCTTGAGGATCGACCTCTTTTTCCTTCCTCCGCTCGTTCACTTCGTCCGACC
>JANWGL010005026.1:0-11174 GCA_025200755.1 Ceratobasidium sp. C01 | reverse complement strand
ACGAATCTCAACGTACCCTCCATCTTCCTCTCGTCCTCACCTGTACCCTCTAAGCCCGCACCTGTGGCTGCCGTGCAATCTACATTACAGAAGTGGAAGCTACCTGATCTGACGGGTCTGTCGAAGGCGATTACAGATATGTTGCCTCCCAACGTAGCGGGGTGGTTACGCTTGGGGTGGGACGTGCTCTTCGCGGAAAGGCAGGAGGCTGTGTTGGAGGGGTTACTGCAGGGCAGGGATGCGGATGTGTGGGCCGTTCAGGGTAAGTCGAGAATGATAAGCACTTCACTACCTATCGATACTTACCTAGTTGGGCAGCACTCGCATTATTGGTCACGCATTCGCTGAAAGAAGACCCATATGGCCGCGTGCAACGCGACATTCCCCGTGTGCTCGAGGCGATGATCACGTATCTCGGCGCACTCGAACAGCTTGTGGACGAGGTGAATGCGTTACCTGTAACGACCTTGGGAGCAGAAGACGCAATAAAAAATGTTGCTCAGCCTGTTGCTGAAGGTTAGTCTCGTTTGTGCGCTTCTATCTGTGAATGCAACTCACAGACTTTTTCATAGCATTGAGGGAAGGGATTCGGATGATTGTGTTAGAATTCGGGCCGAGACTGACGGCGTTCACGTTCCCGCCCCGGGTCGCGAAACGATTACAAACCATGGTGGACTATTTGTAGACACAAGAACATTGGCCTGTAGTTGAGTTTCTGATTTTACAAGGCTTAATAGTACTAGCTTTACTGCTTCCTTTCTCGTGGGTTTGCCGTCGTGGCGATTTATAAGTTCGGACGCGTTCCGTGATAGGCGTAGCAGAGGTGAGCGATTGGGAGCTCCTTTATCAGGCTGCTCTATGACTTGAAGTCACCTACTTCCAGCTCCGTTAACTTCGGGTGTTCTGGGAGTACGCGATTCGTATATCAGGATGCGCGTGACAGCTTCGTATACTACAGATTCTTGCTGAGGCGTGCACCCTGACGGGTTTCCTCGCGCAGAAGTGCTGTTGCATTCAACAGATCCGCTTGTATAGTGGGAGCTAGAATATAGCACACAACGCGGTATTCTGATTCTGTGAAGTTCAATCAACTTGCTACTATTGAGTTTATTACTTATGATAGTACTGTAGGGTCGTCCCACGACAAAAGACGCTGGGTTAAATGCTTGTCCAATCAGCCCACCTGATTCTTGCTAACTTACATCAATATTAAACATTGTAGGAGCGCACCGAGACCGAGGATTGCCCGACGGCCGTGGGATGAGCGCAAGCCTGATAGCCGATTTTCCAACGTGTGACACGTTGCTTGCCGCGCCGAGGGGAGATAATAATAGCGACATTTTGGTACGCACACAGGCTGGTAATCGATCCAGAGTTGTCCCAACGACAATGTTCAAACGCAACCTTAGAAAGTCGCCGATGGTCACGTGATCACATATTAGCCACGGTAACCCGATGATTCATCTCTTTGTACCACGATAGTGACGCTTTTTAGATCCGCTAGACCTCAAATGTTGGATCTACTACTGGACCTGCGGTTTAAATATATGACAAGAGTACACTAGCAGTTGCTCCTGACGTCATCGTTACTGTGGGTGCGTCATTTAACTTAATATAAGCTCGGCTCGAGGAAGTTGATGCCTACTTCAAAGATCATCCACACAGCTCGGAACATGACAAACTCCTAGAGCTCCCTTATTTGGATTCTGTAATCCGAGAGACTTTACGCCCGTACGACGACCGATGTCAGCTTCAGCGCAGAGTGGTTGCCTTTAGTTGCTAACTGGGGTTATGGATTTTAGATTCACCAAACTTTAAATGGCGGACATCTTCATGAAAGTGTAGTTTACAGTAAGAGAAGGATGTACCAACAGTTGCTTTCGAGGTCAGTGTTAGCGCGGACACATCATTCGACTCCAACCCAGTTTAGGAGAAGGTATATATTAACAATCTCTTCGCTTGTTAGGTTTTATGACCTTATTATAAATTAGGACACCTCTATATGAGCCCAATATATACGATCAGTAGGGTGGTTGCTTAGTATGGAAAGGACCGTGCATATATCGAATATCTAGGCCAACTTCAGGAACAGCTGAGCTGCTGGACTACCGGGTTTGCCTGTTTGTGGAATCTCGCCCCTGCCTCGAAGTTCTGAGAACTTTAATCACCTAAAGACCTTCCGCTCAAGTGCTTCTTGCGTGCCCTAAACTGCAGCTTACAGGCAACCAATCACCTGTTCCAGATAGAACGGTTCGAACACGGCCCCCGTTTCGTGGCTCTGGGTACTTTCAAGAATCAATATATGCATCTCGGAGGCCGGAGCGTCATTGTACGGCGACAGCAGCAGGATGCTACCTTCGAATCTCGGAAATATCTAGCCCTTCCCAACCACGTGCAGGGATATAAAACCAGGTGGTACTAGAGCTTATCGCTTACCCCGCCTCAGCGACTGTTGTGTTTGCAACTCATGGATTCTCTTCTATCAAATCTATCCCCTACGACATGGCTTGCTTTGGGTGCTTGCGTTACCCTGGCAGTCTACCCACTAACTCGCGTCAACAAACTCATTGTCAAGATTCCGGGGCCGCCCGGCGGAAGTTGGGCGACCGGTATGTAATACTGCAGGCGCTCTGACTGAATCAATACTCATGTATGCGTCAATCCCAGGTCATGTTAAAAAGCTCTTTGCAATGGACGCGGAGAAATTCCATGAGAGCTTGGTGTCGAGGTATGGACCTACGGTAAAACTGGATGGTGGATTTGGGGTCAGTGTATATTTAAAACAGGGACCACTAAATCCCGCTGATTTTTCAGAACACTTGACACACTAGGGTGAATTCATTTATACCATTGACCCCGCAATCATGCATGCAGTGCTCGTTAAAGATCGGGCTAATTTTGAACGCCCACTTGGCGGGATACTGTAAGTATCTTCTTTTCTTTCGGATAGTCAAATTTTACGATCAGTTTCTAGTATGATTCGTGCTGCCTTTGGTGGTGGCGGAGGGCTCCTCGGACAGACTGGTAGGCGTCATCCAGGTCCGAAGAGTTGGTGCGACTGATTCCCCGTCACAGGTGGGGAGCATCGCTTGCATCGGAAAGTCAGTATAACGTCACGACGAAATTTATCCAGCTAATCCATTCTGATACTTTAAGATTTTGACTCCCGTATTCACTATGAAGTTCCTCCACGAACGTAGGTACAGCCCGCCTAGCCTGAAATACATTTTTTACTAACTCGATTACTTTACCAGTGGTATGCATAAAAGTGGATGTATGCGAGCAAATGTCTGATCGATTTATCAACCGCAGATGCCTGTTTTCATGGGCATTGCTCAGGGGGTGGGTTGTTCAACTATACGTCTCGGGTCGACTGATCTCACGCGCTCGGCACACGTGTAGGCATGCGAAGGCATTGAAAAAGGTTTGGTTGGTGTGAAAGATTCCAAAGAAATCGACATTTTCCCATGGATGACTTCTGCGGCTTTGGAGCTTATCGGCGAAGCTGGCCTTGGCTATTCGTTCAATTCGTTTACGGGGCAACGCAATCGATACAAGCTTGCGATTAGAGACGTTATGTGCGCTTTTATGATTTAATTGGCTCTAATTCTAGCTAAAAAGAACCCTGGAGACAGGAAACTTTTTGCAAAGAGCAGGCCATTCGTGCAGTTTCTTCCGTACATTTACAACCTTGGAACACCCACGCTTCGCCAATGGGTGCTACGCTACAACCCGATCAAGATGGTCCGGCTGTTCGCCGAGGGCGTACGCATCCAAACCGAACAAGCTGAAGAGGCGTTGCGGGCTCGTCGGGAACTTATTGCTGCAGGCGTCGATCTGTCGTCAGAGCCTGGTCGTGGACGCGATCTCATGACTCTCTTGAGTAAGAGTAACTCTGTAACACATCGAAGTTCTGTGCTGAAGCTACCGTGTACAGTGAAAGCTAATGAAGCTGAGGGATCTGAGAATCACATCGACCGGCAAGCCATGATTGGACACATGAAGTGAGTCCTTCGCTTGGTAACGCAAACACTCCTTGCTTATTTTCTGTTAGCGTGTTTATATTCGCAGGGCATGAGACAACGAGGTGTGTCCATCAACCTTCTCGGTTCCGAGGGCGAGTTACTTACCGACTGGGCTAGCTCGGCCATAACTCGCATCCTCGATATACTTTCTCAACGCCTCGAAGTACAAGACAAACTCCGTGAGGAAGTTAGCGCCCACTTCAAAGAGCATCCGGACAGCTTGGAACACGACGAACTTTTAGAGCTCCCGTATTTGGATGCTGTAGTCCGAGAGACTCTGCGCATGTATGGGCCAGCGACAGCACTTACTCGAGCGTGCGTTGAATGTTGTGCATAGCGAAAATAGTAACTGACATTTTGCTTGTCTAGAAACTTGGAGGACACCATCCTCCCGCTTGAATATCCAATTGACACTCCCAACGGAAAGATCACTAGCATTCCGATCAAGAAAGGCACTCGCATAATTATGAGTATTATCATGGCCAACCGTTACGATAAGATATGGGGAGAGAGGTCTCACGAGTTCTGGCCTGAGCGGTGGATTGACCAAAAGTTAGACGAGGTCACCGAGCCAGGTGCTCATCTGCCTGGAGTGTACTCTTCGATGTACGTCTTCGCCTATCCGAGTCCACTCCTCGATTCCTTAGCAATTACCTCTATAGGATGACTTTCGGAGGAGGGCCAACATCTTGCATGTAAGTATTATAGAGTATATTACTACGATCTCTCACCAACAACGCATATACCTTGACATAGTGGATTCAAGGCATGTGGTTAGTCAGATAAGATTCGGTGATGTGCTAACAACTCGAGTCTAGTTTGCGGTGATGGAAACCAGTTGAGTTGTTTGGGTCACTCTCTGCCTTGGCTGCTGCTCAGTGTTCCATTTTCAGAGGTAATGATCGCTACCCTGGTCCACAGGTTCAAGTTCGAGCCGTCCGGCAAAGAACATACTTGGGCTGTACGCCTACTCCTCAAATCTCCAAAGTTACTCTCGCTAATATAGTGGTTGTAGGGCTTTGGGATTCAGTTCCCCTTCCTCAAGAAGGAACAGGTCGATCCTGGCCAGCTCCCCACACTGCCATTGAAAGTAACAGCCGTCAAGGGGAATTAATTGACCCAGATAGGTTGCACGTTGCTTGACCCCCGTGATGCATTGCATATGGCTCTCGTCCCTCGAAATTGAATTTGGTGGTTTGCTTTGCTTAGTTGTTTGAAGCAATTTCATTGAATTACTGGAATTTCTCTGAAGAGAGCGCACGTTTTAGGCGTTCGTGGTCCAGCCTCAATTAACCGAGAAAGAGGCTAGCTATGGTGGACTTCCTAAGTTAACGCGGGAAGTAACCAAAATCCATTCGAATTAAAATGGTTAGTTATTCTACAGGATACGAAGCAGCGTACTGATCTTGTAAAGTTTGGTCACGTCGCTTGGCGTCTACTCACTCACGCGATCGGGGTTGTCCCATGACAAGGACATGGGGTACGAACACTGTGATTATCTTAACAGTCCGCTTGATTCTTGTCATGTTGATGTTAGACAGTACGGTATGAAGGTCGGAGATCGCCTGCCGGCCGTAAGGTGCTCCGTAGGTGACCGGCGTTTGCCGAGCCAGAGGAACCAAATAACTGTGCACAGATTGATAATTCTTTTGTGTTAATATGGAGTTGTCCCCGGTAACGAGGTCTTTAAACGCAGCTCGAGAAAGTCAGTGACGGTTACCCCACCGTGTTTATACCCTCGTGGATTCTCTTCTGTCAAGTGTATCACCTGCGGCATGGCCTGCTCTAGGCGCCTGTACTACATTGGCAGTCTACCCACTAACTCGCGGCAACAAGCTAAGCACTAAAATGCCGGGGCCACCTAACGGAAGCTGGGTGACTGGTGTGTGGACTGTTAGTGCTCTGGGCGAACAGGTACTTATAGGCCAATCTCAGGTTATTTTAAAGAACTCTTTGGAATGAATGCAGCTGAGTTTCAAGATAGTCTAGTGTCGGCATATGGCAAAGCTGAACGGTCCATTTGGGGTGGGTGTACTAGTACATGCAACATGGGTATCACCGAACCTGGCTGATTTCCTTCTGACATTTGTTATACCAGGAAGAGCTGATCTATGACATTGGCCCCACAATCATGCACTCAGTGCTAGTCAAAGATCGGCTAACTTCGAATGCCTAACCAGAGCGACACTGTACGCATTTTACCCATTTGAATGTCCCGGTTTTTGTGATTAGCTTTTAGTACGACCCGTTCCGCTCTTGGTGGAGGACTGTTTGGACAGACCGGTAATCATAGCATGCGTCTAGTTGTTTACGTATGGCTGATCGCCCGTCATAGGCGAAGAGCATCGTCTCCACCACGAGGTTAGTAAAGCATCGCGGCTGGATTTCCCAGGCTAATTCATTGCAGTATTTTCAAGATTTTGACTCCCGTGTTTGATGTGAAGTTCCTTCGTGAATGCGAGTGAAAAGCTGTTTGGTTGTCAACCACATGATATTGAACTATTTGCTTTATCACCGGCATGCATAAACGTGGATGTATGCGTACAACTATCTGACCAATTGGGCAATGTATCAACGGTAGATGCCTGGTTTCATGGGCATTGCTCAGGAGGTGGGTAGTTCGACTGTGCATTTTGAATCGACCGGTATCATGCGCTTGACATGCACGTAGACATGCAACGGTATCGCAAAGGATTTGGCTGATGCAAAAGATTCCAAAGAAATCGATGTTTTCCCGTGGATAACTTCTGCGGCTTTGGAGCTTATCGGCGAAGCTGGTCTCGGCTATTTGTTTCAGTCGTTCACGGGACAACGTAATCGATATAAGCTTGCGATTAGGGATGTTTTGTGCGTTTTTATCATTAAATTGACTCGCCGCTCAGCTTAGAGACGGCTGAACATAGGAAGTTCTTTGTGAAGAGTGGGTCGTTTTCACAGTCTCTTCCATACGTCCACAACCTTGGAACGCCCAAATTCTGCCGGTGGGTTATACTCTACAACCCGACCGAGATGGTTTGGCGATTCGGCGAGGCCGTAAGTATCCAAAACGAACAGGCCGAGGAGGCGCTAGGAGCTTGTCAGCAGCTTATTCCCTCAGGCGTTGATATGTTGTCGAAGCTTGGTCGTGGTCGTGACCTCGCGAATCCCTCTCTCCATAACTCGTAGAATTTTCTGTTTGAGCTTTTAAGGGCAGTGAGAGCTAATGAAGCTGAGGGATCTGAGGACCATATCGACCGACGGTTATAGTCACGTGACTGATATTTAAATACCAGCCCGGCGCAAAATGATATGCCACTTACTGTGGTGCTTTTTTGGTTCAATAAACTTCAATTGCTTCCGATGTCACTGTCAGCGTGAGCACATCATTCGACCCCAGCTCGGTTTGGGAGAAAGCACACAACTTATGACCTTCTCACTTTCTAGGTTTTGCGACCTTAACATAGAATGCATCTCCATGTGCAAAATCCATGTTCACTTGATTTAGGAAGGATGAGTATCAATGCCGAATTTCCAGGCCAACACTAGGCACTCCTGGCACTCCGAATCGCCGAGTTCGCCTGTTTGTGGAATCTCGCCCCTGTCCTGAAATTCCGAGAACTTGAATCACACAATGGCCTTCCGCTCGAGTGCTTCTTGCATGCTCCAAGCTACAGCTTACAGGCAATCAACATCTCGTTCCGTTATCTAGATCAAGTAGAACACTTCAAATACGGGCCCCATTTCCTAGCTCGGGCTACTTCCGGGGATCGACGTACTCCCCGGAGGCCGGAACGTCATTGCACAGCGACCTGCCACCTTCGAATCGCAGCCCTTCTCAGCTGCGTATGTGGGTATAAAATCAGGTGGTGTTGGGGCTCTTCGCTTACTCCGCCCCAGCGACTGTCACGTGCGCACACCCATGGATTCTCTTTTATCGAATCTATCCCCTACTACATGGCTTGCTTTAGGTGCTTGCGTTACCTTGGCAATCTATCCCCGAGTTCGTGGAGAAAAACTAGCTGTTAAAATTCCGGGACCGCCTGCCGAGAGTTGGGTGACCGGTACGCAACACTGCAGGCGCTCTGGGTAAATAGACACTCACAAGCTAATCTCAGGTCATCTTAGAAAACTCTTTGGACTGAACGCAGATGTATTTCAAGAGAATTTGGTGTCGACGTATGGAACCACGGTAAAACTGAACGGTGCATTTGGGGTGAGCGTATACGTAAACGAGTGCTACCAAATCTCACTAATTTTTTGAACACTTGGCATACTAGGATGAATTCATTTACACCATTGACCCCGCGATCATGCACGCAGTGCTAGTTAAAGAACGGGCTAACTTTGAACGCCCACTTGGTGGCACACTGTGTGTATTTTCTTCTCTTGGATGTCCAGTTTTTACGATCAATTTTTAGTTTTATTCGTGCCGCCTTTGGTGGGGGAGGGCTCCTCGGGCAGACCGGTAGGGGCCGTCTAAGTTCGAGCAATTCTTCGCGGCTAACTTTTCTGTTATAGGCGAAGAACATCGCTTACACCGGAAAGTCAGTATAACATCATGACTAAACCTCCCCGGCTAACCCGTCTCGATACTTTTTAGATTTTGACCCCTGTATTCACTATGAAGTTCCTCCGCGAATGTGAGTACAACCCACTCGGCTATAAAATACACTTGTATTAATCTAACTGCTTTATCAGTGGTGTGCATAAACATGAATGTATGCGCACAACTAGCTAATCAGTTTATCGGTTTATCAACGGCAGATGCCTGTTTTCATGGGCATTGCTCGAGAAGTGGGTTGCTCAACTATACGAATCGGGTCGACTAATCTTATGCGCTTAACACGCACGTAGGCGTGCGACGGCATCGAGAAAGATTTGGCCGATGCGAAAGATTCCAAAGAGATGGACATTTTCCCATGGATGACTTCTGCGGCTTTGGAGCTTATCGGCGAAGCTGGTCTCGGCTATTCGTTTCAGTCGTTCACGGGGCAACGTAACCGATACAAGCTTGCGATTAGGGATGTTTTGTGCGTCTTTATTCTTACGTTGACCCGTCGTTTATGTTAAAGATGGCTGAAAACAGGAAACTTTTTTCGAGGAGCGGACCATTTATAAAGTTTCTTCCGTATGTTTACAACCTTGGAACACCCGCACTCCGTCAATGGGTACTGCGCTACAACCCAATCAAGATGATCCGGCTGTTCGCTGAGGGCGTACGCATTCAAACCGAACAAGCCGAAGAGGCACTACGGGCTCGTAAGGAACTTATCGCCGCAGGCGTTGACCTGTCGTCGGAGCCTGGTCGTGGACGCGACCTCATGACCCTCTTAAGTATGGAAATCTTCGCAACCCATTAGATTTACATGCTAATGCTACCGACTGCAGTGAAAGCTAATGAAGCTGAGGGCTCTGAGAACCACATTGACCGACAAGCCATGATTGGGCATATGAAGTGAGTGCCTCATCCGAGAACTTGATCCCTTAGTGCTCATTCTCTATTAGCGTGTTTGTTTTCGCAGGGCATGAGACAACGAGGTATGCTGCTCAGTTCCTCAATTCACGGGACTCTTTTCTTATCAGCTGGACTAGCACGGCCATATCTCGCATTCTCGATGTGCTCTCTCAAAACCCCGAAGTGCAAGACAAACTGCGAGAAGAAGTTAACGCCTACTTCAAAGAGCATCCGGACAATTCGGACCACGACGACCTCCTAGAGCTACCCTACTTGGATGCTGTAATCCGAGAAACTCTACGCATGTACGGACCAGTGACAGCTGTTTCTCGAGCGTACGTTACAATCTATGCTTAATAGACCCAGTAGCTGATGTATCGTTTATTTAGAAACCTGGAGGACACTGTTCTGCCTCTCGAATACCCGATCGACACCCCCAACGGAAAGATCACTAGCATTCCGATCAAGAAAGGCACTCGTGTGACGATGAGCATTCTCATGGCTAACCGGTACGACAAAACGTGGGGAGAGAGGTCTCACGAATTTTGGCCTGAGCGATGGATCAATCAAAAGTTAGACGAGGTCACCGAGCCAGGCGCTCATCTGCCTGGGGTGTACTCTTCGATGTATGTTCTAATTAACTCTGACCTGTTTCTTGATTTCCTCACGGGTAAATTGTAGGATGACGTTCGGAGGAGGGCCAACATCTTGTATGTAAGTATATTAAATTATTTTGCTATGGCCTCTCGCTGATGACGCATATTTCTTGGTATAGTGGATTCAAGGTATGTGATTAGTGGGAAAAAATGGGTAAGGTGCTAATAAATCGAGTCTAGTTTGCGGTGATGGAAACTAGTTGAGTTATTTGAGTCTCCCTCTCTAGGTTGGTTGTCACTCACAATGATCCATTTCCAGAGGTGATGATTGCTGCTCTCGTCCACAAGTTCAGGTTTGAGCCGTCCGACGAGGAACATAACTGGGCTGTACGCCTATTCCTCTATTCCTCAACGTTACACTCGCTAATGCAATCGTCATAGGCCTTTGGAATCCAATTCCCATTACTCAAGAAGGAACAGGCTGATCCCGGCCGGCTGCCCAAATTATTCATGAAGTTAACTGCCATCAAAGCGAATCAATTTGTCTGAATAATTTGTATATTGTTTGACTACGAAGATGTACTAGCGTGCGAGCCTTCAGCTCTCGAAATCGAAATAGGATGTTTGCTTTGCGACTTGATTTGTCTTGTATCTCGAATCACTTCACTCTACACGCACTTATTCTTCGAGCATCTCCTAGATGGCAAGCGCTTCATACGTCGTCGCCGGGATGTAATTGTAAAGGCAAGTACGTTCAACGACCATAGTTTGACCTTCTCTCAGTTGCATAGGGGGTAATGCAATCAGACGAGCGAAACTGGCATTAGACCTCTTCCAGTATTGAACTTCCAGCTCTGACTCACGGCCGAGAAATGGCAAAGCAATGATTGAATAAATGGATGAAAGGCAGAGCTGGTATATGGCCCGAACAGCTATCTACACAAGTTTTTTTCTTTTCTAAAAGTCGACCTTAAGTACTTCCGTACACGCCACATGTTTACAAGCACTGAGAGTAGTAGTCGCCGTTCTTGACGCAGGTGTACGGGGAAACACAGGTCTGCGAGAGGTAAGTTGTTAGATGTGCTCTATATATGCGCGAGGCTGGGAGACTTACGGTGG
>JANWGL010005019.1:0-10546 GCA_025200755.1 Ceratobasidium sp. C01 | reverse complement strand
GAGGAACCGCGTGTACCGGTGTCTCCAACCGGGAGCGTGACTTACGGGTTCTTGGACCATTATTCACGACCGGGCGCACCACCCGGGCAATCGAACCTGGGGCGGTAGGCAAAAAAGAACTCGTCGGTACCCACGCATTCGTTTCTCGTCACTCGTTTTCTCGCTTTATCCTTCGCTCACGGCCTTTTCCTCCCCCAATCCCCTCCTGTCTGGTATTCATCGTATCTGTTCTCCGTCATCTAGCCATCTAGCCATTCGAACTGGATTCGTGGCTCCCACCAAACTCGATACTTAGATACAATCCCTCTGTCTCGCGCTCGCTTATTGTAGCTCTCTCATTTACACGGACTGATCGGCCTCGGTTTTGTTTGCACATATACCTAACTATCTACCAGTTATAATCTTCACAAAGCGTCTTCGAGTGCGCACAATGTTGATGTTGGGTCAATACCCAAAAGACAAATGTCCGATTAATATCTACTAGAGGATTCTATCTACAATGTTGAGTCTAAACGAAGGCATGCTAGGCTCTCAAGAAATAATTATAGAAGTATACTGTCGAATAATACGATTGCAATGTCCGGAAGGCGAGAACAGACATTCGTTCTACTCATCTCTCTTTGGCCACCAACTGGGTAGTTTAGGAGCCCTACGAACGGACCATTCTTTCGAAAGGCTCATCCATAGGCTAGTCGCCTGCTCGTCGCTTAACCCTTGCTGCAACGACATGAATTTGTTCAACGTCCGGTACTGAGCTTTGCCCAGTCGCCATTGATCGTGACTTGGCCAGGACGGTTCCCTGACTTGAGGTATAAGCTGAATATCTGGCCATATGCCCGCAAGGTAGCTAGGCAAACGCGGTTGAGTGAGTTATAATCTCATAGGGCTGGAAACACATCCACTTACCGGGGGACATAGTACCAAGCTTCGCGACCAGCAGCGAGGGCGCGATTGGATATATCGACCTCCAGCACGCGTAACGTGTGGTTGTGGCAGACGTCAGGAAGGACATCAATGGAACCACGATCTGGTGGAGTTAAGCTTAATCCAATGGCGAGGTGTCGAAGATTTGACATGGTGGCAAACGCAGACAAGTGTGCGTATTCTACTGTTTCGCAGGGCCATCTTAGCACCTCAAGCGAAGGAAATATACTTGCAAGTAATTTGCAGGCGGAGGAGTTGCTCCCGGACTGCCAGTAAAGGCTAGCGCTGTTGATAGATAGCTTTCGAAGCGGAAGCTGAGCCAGAGTTTGAAGCACGTTTGTCCCTAGAGTTTCTTTGGGGGCTTCACTGAAGTCATGGTTTCCGTCAAACTCCGAGTCAAAGTCGAGTGTCAGGTCGGTGATATATGGGCTGCTGCTGCAGAGAGTGGTAGCAAACCGAAGCGGGAAATCAGATGCGGCCTCATAGTCCTCATCGTCTTGATTAATTGCATAGAATATGCATTCGAGTGTGGTGAGGCTGCCCACTAGCTCGTCCATCCGCCAGAGAGGTTCTACATCTAGGACACGTAAATCTTGGGTCTTGAGCTCACGGAGAGCAGGAAAAGAGCCAGCGGGTAGTAAAACGGGTGTGATTTTGTTCAAACCGCAGTCATGAATTTCCAAGCGTTCGAGACAAGGAGCCTGGCCGATTTCCGGAAGATAACGGTTCGCGAAAAACGTACTTATGGCTAGGCTGCGAAGATTTGTGGATCGTAAGAATTTAGGGATGTGGTCGCTTGTATCCATTTCGGGTGGGATGTAGTTGTCTTGTTCCGACTTCATTCCACTCTCAACAAGGTGGAATTCCAGCGAGACAAGGTTTGGGCATGTGTCGGCGAGAAAGCCAACGAGAGCAGAACCGACTCTAGGGGAAATATCCGCTAAACGGCTGCCGATAGATATTGACCTTAGGCGTGGGGAACAAAAGACAACAGCCCATAAATAAGGAGGAACTTCGGGGAACATGCCGCCAGGGGGTTGGAGGTCCAGAGTTAGGAGGTTTGGCAATAAGATGTGCCCAGCGCGGACATAGCTGACTAACACTTCCCAACCTGCCACAGTCTTCAAGTCTTTTGTTTGATTGATCAAATCCAAGTGTTGAACGAAAGGGGCATAGAAATTCAAACGGATCAGGTCGTGTTGAGATAGCGGCTTGGAAAATGCCTGGGATGAAATCAGAAATAGCGCGTGCGCCAAGTAAAAAGACAAATACTTACAAAAGTTCCATGGTATTTAGCGCTCTGAGACAGAAATACATTATTCAGCTCGGTACTTGGTAACAACCTGAGCAGCGGCGCCGCGCCATAGACGGTTTTCCAAATACACGGGGCGGTGGAGCTATGAAAAACCTTCGATACAGTCGTAATCCGGGCTAGATCTTCCTTTCGCATGAACTTTGCAATGTGATAAACAAGTTCCGGTATTTCTAAGACGGAAGTTGTAGAAAACCTGGACATGGTGGCCGTGGTCGGAGGTTGGTCACATTCTCACACGAGAACACAGTAAAGTAGGCACAAACTTGACCCAAACAACACCAAGGTTGTGGTTACACAAGTCAACAAGTATTGGTCTTTTCAGCCCAGACGAAATAGTACGGTGACTGAAGCTGCCATTTGCTACCGTCCTGTAGCTCACGGGCCACTCTGTCTACTAGCCCATCCACCCGGTCACCCGAGAGTACTCCCTCATCGATGAGAGCTGGACGAAAACCTTTGAGGATCTCGGCAGCACAGTACTGAAGTAGTTTTCCAGCCTGCCGACTCGGCTCGTCTGTACCAAAGATTTTAGTCAAGACAGGATGGTCGTTAGGCGCACTAACCAGCTGTCCACACCCCGACGGGGATAATCAATTTTTGTTCGTGAACGTTGCTCCACATCGAGGGGGAACCACGGAGGTCATTCGCTATCCGGGTAGCAATTGACCAGGATTGAACCTTAGAATCCGACTCGTTTTGAGAGGGTGTCCGGGTCGCCTTGATATGTCCAATTTTAGCCATTGCTTCACCGCTTTCAATCATTGCCGGGGGCGTAACGCCAACCCTCGACTCATGCTCCGCAGGCTCAACCAGGAGTATTAGTCCCCCTATCGACAGACAATGTTAGTCTGTGACTGGTTGTATGGCTTGTCACTGACCAGATCGTAATACCCGATAAATCTCTTCATAAATTGTCTTACGCTCCTGGATCTGTCTCGTGCAATACCATTTGATTAGCAACAATATCAAAGCTTTAGCGAGGAGTACATACACTTGGAACAACTCTCATCTGCACAACGTCAAAGGCCCCACTCTCGAATGGGAAAGGTTTGGCTGAGTTATATGTAAGTTTGGGAGCTATCATGGCCTGCAGAGCTAAACCTACTTATATCGGTTATAATGAAAGATGCGTTCCGGGGGATTGAAGACTCCCTGAGTGCCACGGTAGGTCTTCAACACGTTTCGACACTCTTTGGAACACTCACGAGTGACCTGGCTCGCTTATGTCAATCCCAACCACCTTTGCGTTAGGATATTCCTGTGCAATCTGTTGCAGAGGGTTTAAAGGAACGCATATAGCCATCGATTATGTTGCTCACTTCAATAACCCACTGTCCACTTCCACTCCCAACGTCTAGGATATTCTTGGGCCCAGCGCCTGTGTTCATCTTGGGGAGAGGTGCCGTATAGTTAGAACCTAGTAAAGGCCAGTCATGTGAAATACTATCAGGTGAACAGGTGTAGCTTCACATACCAAGCATAATTTTCATAGCTTCATGTTGATAGTTCAATCGTGTATGTTCAGCTTCGTCGTTCCTGCACAAGGTGCCCAATCAATAACGGTGCTTGAGGGAACTCAAGAGAGAAAAGAGCCCTACGGGAGCCCATAGTTACTCTCTGTGTCATGGAACCTTCGCCCGTGGCGGATTCGTACGTCTGGGGAGTGCAGGGTGGCCATCTTTCGATCTGAATATAGAGCTAAGCGTATCAAACCTACGGCAGGCATGCAGGGAGATGTGGCCTCGGGACTGGTTATTTAAGTACCTAGCTCCCTTTCTTGATGGGCAAAGATAATTGGCCCGGATGCAAGATACAGCGCAACCCGCAAAAGGAGGAGACCCCCTTCTTCCGGCCCGCACCGGAATTCTGTCGATTCGCAGCTCACGGTCCCTACTGAGAGTGGGAAAACCAATCGTCATCGCCACGAAGTTCACCCCACGCATACGTGAATGAATCAACGTTTGATTCTGGTACCGAAAGTTTACATGTGATCCACTGTCAAGGTAATTAGGAAGCACCATTTACTTATTCCCAAAGTTGAACGAATTCGGCACAACCTTTTTCGCTTGGTTGTTAACAGGCGAAGGTGCACCGGTAGGCGCGGTCACGTTTGGCGCGACAATGATAGGCGAGGGGTTCGACGGAGGGGAGACCGTAGGCGCGAATGCAGGTGGTGCGGTCACCGTCGCGGGATTGATAACGGTTACCCCGCCTCCCTTGACCGCCTCGGGGTGCTTCGCTTGCCATTCCTTAACCCACTTCGTGAAGTATGCGATGGCAAGTTGCTGGACATCGTATACGGTTTTGTCTGCTGCACCGAACCGAGTAATGAGATCAGAGCAGTGGAAGCCATCTGAAACGGCGATGGGCTGCAGGTCGGTGGACTTGCGGGGATAGAAATCGGAGCTCACGGTCACCTCACGCCAAGGATCACCTGAGATAGCAATAACTAGGTGAATTACTAGCGACGACAGAAAAGAGACGACGAGGCTTACGCTTGCCGTTGGCGAAGAATAGGCGGGGCTCGTTGACGTTCCAGCCGGCGTATTTGGTATTGATGTTTAGAGTGTTGGGCAAGCGAGCTTTGGGGAATGATTTGGGGTAGAAATAAGTACACTGGCGCTGTAAATACGAACCGACGCTAATTAGGTCCGAGTTTAAGTAGGCTCGATGATTAATGTCACGTACCATGTCGTATGGGGGGACTACCAGGCGTGTAACAATCGATGGCCAGCCTAGAGGGGCACCCGCTTGTGCAAACCCTACGAAAGAAAAGCTACTTAGAACCTACGCGGCGAACGTCCTCAGTGTGAAAAACACGAACCAAACTCATTGCATCTAACGTCGGAATCAGCAAGCGAATAGACTTGGATAGCAAGCCGAAGGACTCACAACAGCCAGTTCCACGAGCGCCAGCTGTTGTCAATCTCTGTGCTTGTAAAGTAGGTGGAATTAGGGTTGTAAGATCCCAAACAATCCTCTTGCGAACTGGACCCGCAGACTGGCGTGTACAATTAGTATCTCATGTATGCACTCATATGGAGAAGAATCTCTTACTTGTCGGAATGTAGCTCTTCATGTAGTTTCCGTATGCAGTCAGGGCATGATCCAATCCCCACCCAGCCGGGCCAGCAGAAACTCCGTTCTTGACTTCAAGAGCGTCGCAAAACTCAAAAAAGCTCTGGTCAGTTCCTCCCGGCTGCAAACTTTGCCTGCAAACTAATATTTGAGTATATTTTCGAAAGCAAGGGGCACTTGTTCGTACCAGTTCCAAAGGGGGTTGCGGACTGGGTTGACAAATTTGTTAAGCCAGATCGAGTAGAAGATATTCGTTTTCGAGACTCACGAGCTCCAGCCACATCATCAACGTGACTCAAATTTCCCATGCCCAAAGTCTCCTTAAGGGCTTGAATCTGGCTCCGTGTTCCAAAGGTAAACGTGGCATCGACATAGTTGACGACCTAGCATCACGGTTAGTTGCCTTCGTTTGCGGAAGAGAGACTTGTGTCTACCTTTTCAACATCCGCAGAGCAGTTCTTTGGCATGTACTGCCGGACAGGCTCAAAGTAGCCCCAATACCAGTTAATCCCTTCAACTACGGCCGAGGATGCATAGCCAGCCCAGAATACCCCCGGTTTGCTAGATGGCATTGTTAGTACGTATTGGAGGACACACGAAAGGCACTCACGCGACCATGGTCCAGCTGACCATAGCCCCTGGGTAACTTCCGCCAACAAGAAGCCAAGGAGCCTTGGTGGTCGGGACCTGGTCACCGCCGGGCATTGGCAGGTGCACGTTGTCAGCGAAATAAACCATATCTGCACATAGAGCGCTAAGTAAGGGGGAAATCGGTGGTAGCTGCAAGCGAATCTACCTTCAATAGCCTGCTCAACCGACAGATACTGCAAGGTTGACTCCTTGAGATCCGGGTACGGGTTGGATTCGCCGAAGCATCGATGTTCCAGGAAAACTGCTCACGGAATAAATAACCGCGGTGAAGGCGTGATAGAGGGAGCCTTACTAGTTGCACCATTTGTCGCCTGAGCGATTTGGCCGGTTAAAGTCCTGTTCGTGAGGTAACCGGAATAGCCCTCCATGTTAGATTCTCCTGGGACATTTAAAAGCTAACGCAAGTAAGTTAGTTCAAGGGCTCAGATTGGAATACGCATGTACCTACCACTGGGCCGCCTGGTTGATAGAACTGTGGGGAAATATAAGAATAAAGAATACTTGTATAACGGTGTGATACAATACCTCGTATGTAAAGTAGTACCTGCCCCAAAACAACGTTATACGTCATTCTTGAAATCAAATTTACACGGTGACGTACCTCTGTTTGAACGTTCCGAGTGAAGGATTGTGATGGTCAATTAACTGGTCGAAGTAGTAGATAGTGTCGTACGGTGGCAGGACTTGCGCTGTACCGTTGCTGACGCTGTGACCGCACGCGGTAAATTTTAGATTTCACACCGATTCCGAAGACACAAGCTCACCGAACAGGTGGAGTCGATGGCGCCTCTGCTTTAGGCACAGCCGGCCTGGGAGGTGCAAGTCGGCCAGAGACTCCATGACCCATAAAGGCCAGCACCACGGTTAGAGCACGAAGGAGAGTGGACATCTTGGCGCCAGTAGGTCCCCAAGTAGAAGTGAGTGTGTTGAGCACGTCGCTTTCCCGACGATGGCTTTACATAGGAGCCGAGAAAATCATATGGCGATGAGAGCACGCGAGTAACTGTCAAATAATCACTTCGAAGCCCGAGCATGGGGATAGGAACAGTATGAAGAGACAGCATGGGCGGCTAGTCCACGAGGAGCGCGGGCTTCTTTGAAGCGTGTAGTCGGGAATCGCCCCAGGAAGGGGGTCTTAGCGCACACTATTGCGTGTCGGATGATCGAAAATACTGATCGGATATAAATTAATTGAAAGACTGTTCGCCTGGTTCATCCAACAAAAGCGGAGCCTAATCACTAGGGTATAAGTTTTGGTGGCGTTGCCATGCTCCAAATTTAAATCGAGAGTTCCATTGTCTAGTATGTGGCTAGAGAGCGGCTCGCCTCCACAAGGATATGCGATCCCTTTGTCATGTCAAGAAGCGAGTTGAGCCATACAGCATCTTATCGAACCCATTAGTGTTGGAAGTTGAAGCCGGAAGAGAATCATCGCTTGAAATCGCACGTGCAACACCAGGCATTTGATAAGCTTCCAGGGTCTATGGACGAGCGAGACAACAGCAGAACTATGCAAGGACATTCATTGGCGCTAAGGAGCTATGTAATTAGGGTTAAGATACTTTCCAGATGAGTATAGATGGCCATTGACAACGTACTTACAGTTCAGTTGAACACCAGAAGGCGCATACAGGGACAAGCGAGCTTGAGTTTCCACCCCGTAAGATACCCAAGCCGGTACAGGAAAGATACACACCCGCTCTCAAGGTTGATGAAGTTAGGGAGTGCCATTTCTGCCTCTTCGTTAATGGATATACCACACCACATACTCTCCGAAAAGGGCATGAAGGTACATCGGTGAGAACAGAGAAACGTACCTACATTGCACAGGACCAGTCGGTAATGACTTTAGTTAGGTGGGGCCAGCGGGCCTGGAAGAGCGAATATGAATACCAGTCATTCTTGTTCCAACCGTACTGTTTCCTCACTGAAATAACTCGAGCCCTTTCTTTGAACGGTTTCCAGGTAATTTCGAGGCATCAGCATTCCAGTACCAGCTACAAGCCTATTTAGCAGTCGAGAGTAGATAGTTTGCCCAAAGAAGCCCAGTTTTCTGCACACAAAGCAGGTAAAGTCTACACCATAACACCCAACGAAATTTGGGTTTGTTCGGTTAATGATAGAACCACCCTTTTTCCATCATCCGTTCAGCGTACACAACTCAGCGTAACCCCTTGAGATTCAGGTAATGATTCTATGTAGAAGCAGCTCTAGTTCCAATTATTTACTTTATGATGCGACGGGACGAAGGACGTTCTCGCCAATCCACTGGCCGTCTGAAAAGTCTGAAAAGCATTTAGAACAGCTGGTCATACCCAATCTGTCTCGTATATTTAGAAATTTTAAAGTATGAGCTTGTGGGCTGAGGCCCAATGATACACACATACGATCGAGCTGGGCTTTCTGTAGAATGCGGAGCGGACAATGGGCAAACAAACACTACACAAATGAGCGGCCTATGCGTACCACGTAGGTAGCACTATACCTGGGACGGGTGCAGTGCGTTAGGGACTACCATTTTAAATAAATAAATAAAACTGGAGAATAAATACCGTTTGTTGAGCGTTTCTAATGGGAGGTTCTGATGGTCGACCAACCAATTGAAGTAGTGAATCGTAGCATAGGTAGCGAGGATCTCGATTGTTCCATTGGCCGAGCTAAAGATAGATATGTATACACATGGATAGACCTGGTTAACAGTAGCTTACAACCACCAAACCTTCGACCGAAACTCACTGGAGAGGCGGAAATGGCGGCACTTGGAGCATAGAGGCGCTAAAGTGGCGACGAACGAGCGTCCCGCCCAAGACATTAGGCGGGTTCAAAATAGTCAAGAAAAGCGAGGCAATATTAAAGAAAATCCGCATTTTAAAGTGAGTAGCAAAAAAAAGGGCAAACGCGACCGAAGACGACGGCATGATCTCGTCTTCCCAATGACTTAAATACCGATTGGGTGCATTTTGTAGTGTTTCAGACACCTGCAGCTCCATGAGACCGTTGTCTCGAAGAGCGGGGGAACACATCGTGCGCAAGGCATGAGATATAGTACCATGGTGAGCATGCGCTTCTTCGACGCATTTAGTTGAATCCACCTCTTTCAGTTTGTGCTCCCACATGATTGTGGTTCAAGTCGAACGTTTCAGCTGCCTTGAAACTACCTCTAAAAGTTCATTGAATCACACGTAAACGGCAAAACTAGACCCACAAATGAGCTAGTTGATTACCATGACCCTGTCATGTGTAAAACGGGAGTGTGCACATTGTGCTGGCCATGCTACGCTCCGTGATTTAATTTTTATCAGGCCGTTGGGGCGATGGATGTCTGACTTCCCTTGGACAGGGTCGCCTAGACATACTTTCTACGAAGATGGTTGAATTCTCTGATCCTCTCTTTGGCCGAGGCCCTGGTGCCGTTTTGTGCACATGGGTGCAACACCAAAAGGGTAAACAGCGTGCTCTCAAGCTGCTGAAACTTCCCCAGGCAATAGCTCAGTCACGAGGAAGTTCTAGATAATCCAACCTAATTCCACAAGTTAAGTATGAAAATGAACCAACGTGTGAGGGGTAGGCAGGTGAGTGAGATCTAGCCATGAACGTCGCCAAGACCTTGGCTAGGCTTAGCGCTGCTCGCAGCGCTTAGATGAACTTTGTCACGTGAGCGTATTGCGATTCTGGCGCCTAGCTGGACAATCTTTCAAAACCTTTCATTCAGAGTCCGGAGCCTGTGAGGGGGGGGGCGTTACGGCTAAGACGTAGAATAAATTTATTTAGATCAAACGGGGGAGCTTATTTACACACTTACGGGTATAAGGGTAATAACGGACTCTTTCCCAGTGGCGGCATTCATACTAGGTCTGTATGTGGCTTCAGAATAAACAGAGGCTTACAATACCTAAGATTTTGATGTCTTCTCTCAAATCATCTAGTGAAGAAATGTCCAAGATTGAGCGTGAACTTAGCACGCAGCGGTGGCTATGAGGCTCACGTAACCGTAGCGGTGTTAGTAAGCGCCGGCATCACAAGCTTCGGGACGCCGCACCCGCACGTCGTCTCAGTCCCACCTCCAGCTCAGACACCACTTCCTTGCTCCGAGGCTCGTTGGCCGTTGCATTCGACACCCCCTCTCACGACTTGAGAGCTACAGATTTTGCGTTTTACTTGCGGATTCGACTTCTGTGCTCGTTGATTTAACCCTGACGACGATACACGAGCGCAGTAAACTCTGAGGATGGCTTTGTTTAGAAGAAGAAATAACGATCAGGGAGATAACGGGGATGAGGGCGAGGGAAAGAAGGGGAAGACTGGGTCAAAGCAGCCTGCCAGTGAGTATAATCATTATTTTCGACAATATGCGAGATTGGTGCTGGGTGTTTTGTTGGGAGACGTGTTCGAAATGTAATTGTCGATTTGGCGACGATTTGTGTTCGCGGATGTCGCTTGCGAACGAACACTTGAGGCTGGATGAATGGATGGCGACGTTGACTGATGGCCTAAGGCTGTGAAGGAGTCTGCGCCTGATGCATCAACGTTTGGGCCGCCACGTTCAGTTTTGTATGTGAGAACAACAAGCTCACAACC
>JANWGL010005017.1:0-11836 GCA_025200755.1 Ceratobasidium sp. C01 | reverse complement strand
GACGTAGTGGGCAAAGAGAGCAAGACCTCGTCTGCACCCCACACTCGTGCTCCATCTGCAATCCCGTCGCCCCCCATCGGCCGTTCCGCGAGCAGCCTTGCCCAGCAACCCCCCGTGCAAGGACGGCGGCCCAGCATCGCCGGTGCTTTTGACAGCGGCGACACAAATCGAGACACCAGCAGAGATAATTCCGCCGGTCCCCCCACTCGTGGTCCACCGCCAGCACAGATCCGTTCTCGCACTCTCTCAACTACAAACGGCCTGACACAGCACAAGGCGAGCACCGGCTCACCCAAGCGCGCATCGCCCACCAAACTGGCAACCTCGGCCACTACGCCCGCCATAGCTCCTGCTCCCCGCCGTCGTTCCCTCATGGCCAAAGGTGCACTCGCCGCCCCGCCTACCAACACATCCGCCCCGATCGGAGCTACAAAGATGCTCATCCGACCTAAAACGGCTATTCCCCGTTCGACGCCACCCGAGGACGAACGAGTCGTCGAGGTCAAGGAGCGCGAACGTCGAACCGAGAGCCCACGCGCCGCCCACGCGGCGGTCGGTCGGACCCGAGACCGTCAAGATTCCCGCCCGTCGCCTGTCCGTTCGACCTCCACCCTCCCAATTGCGACCCCCAAGGGTCGTGCATCGCCCGTACGCACATCGAGCACCGACCAGACCCCGGTTGCGGGACAAAAGGACGACAGGGAGAAACGTCGGGAGCGCCGCGAGCGGGAGAAGCAGGCGCAGGAGGAAAGGGATAGGGAGAAGCAACGTGAGCGGGCAAAACAACTTGAGGTTGAAAAGGCTCAAGAAGTGCTCGTTCAACGCGCGTCTTCATCTGGCCATCGTACTTCCTCGTCCACAACCACTTTGACTTCAGCCTCTAGCATCTTTACCAGCCGTAGCAGCACCGGCGACTCGCAATCGTCGAATGGCGGGTCGGCTAAACGCACACCTCCGTCTTCCGCCAAGGCACACACCACGGTCTTTCCTCGGGCCGCAGTGGTCCTCACCCCTCCTGACGACGAAGAAGGCGAGGACGAGGACATTACGATCTCCACACCGATGACTCGCAGCCGTACCGCGACTGGCAGCACGACCTTTGGCGGTGACATCTCCACCCCGGCGATCAGCAAGACGCTCCTCGCGACTATCTCCGCCCAGACCGAGTCCCCCATCCTGGCGCCCCTGGACCAACGTCTCCGACATTCGGGATCTATTACGTCCCTCAACTCGAGCCTCCCGAGCCCCATAAACCCTGGTACGATGGCATTCCCGCCGCCCGCACACATGACTGCCCGAGCCAATGGTGCAAAGAAACGCATCGAGGACGAGGAGGACGAGGAATGGGAAGAAGGCGACGTTTCAGCGCTCCTGGAGACGGTTGCGTCTCCCGTCAAAGGCCAAGCAACGCCCGCCATGCCCCGATTCGCCATTAAATCCTCCGCACGTTCTCGCATGCCTGACCCGCGCACTCCCTCTCGAGGAGGCCTCCCTACGCGCGAGGCGCTCTCGTACGCTTCTCCTGCTGTGCCCGCGTCCATTCAACGTGTCAAGGGCGACAAGGCGGGAAGCAAGTCGGGCCTCAGTCCGGCTCAACCTCGCGGCCCTCGCGAGTCGATCCTATCTTGGGATGCACTGGTCGAGCGATCTCGGCTGGACGAGGGCGACCTTGAGGACATGCTCCGTGCTCCGCCCCCAGCCGTTGGCCTAATCAGCCCCGACATGCGCCCCGCCCGGTCTTTGCCTCCCATGTTTGGCATGGGCGGTGGTGCGAAACGCATGAACCTGGCGGGCATGAGCGACAGCGAAGCCGAGATCGAGGAAGAAAAGGAAGGCGAGGGTCAGGGCGACCGTTTCTTCCAGCCCGGAACTGCCAACGGTAACATGAACACCAACGGGCAGTCGATTTCCCAAGTCTTGTTCCCTCCTTCCCCCGAGAGGAAGAGTAAGAGCAAGACGAAGGAGCGCGAGCGCGAGTTTGCTGAGAAGGAGCGTGCGTGGGTTGAGAAGGAGGAAGCATTCCGTGCGCAGCAGGCCGAGTGGGAGGCGCAGCGGGCACAGTGGGAGACAGAGCGCGAGCAGTGGGCTGCCCAGCAGAATCAATGGGGCGCACAACGCGGGCACTGGAACGCTCAGCAGATGCAATGGACTACTCAGAAGGCGCAGTGGGAAGCTCGAAGCACCGAGTGGACCGAGCGCGAGAACGAGTTGAACCAGGCTATCCAGATGCGAGACCAAGAGCTCGAGGCGACGTCCGCTCATATCGAGGACATGGAGAGGCAGGCCAAGGGCAGCAAGGAGCAGGCTGAGGCGCTCAAGCAACAAGCCGAGGCGTATAAGAAGCAGACCCACGAGCTCCGAGCGGCAAAGGAGCGCGAGGCGAGGCTGGGTGCTCAGGCCTTGTGCGTAAATGCCCTCAACGCGTGGACTGGAGTCGGTGCTTCGTTGAAGGCGGACGCTGCTGCATGTGCGGCGGACCGGGCTGCGTTGAACGTTATCCTATTGGGGTTGGAAGCGATGGTGCGCTCGTAAACGTGAACGTGAATGTGAGTCTTCCCTACTCGCCTGTTGCCTACATGTCCTAACGACTCTCCAGTATTCGCATATCACTGTATCTAGACTCGTGCTCAAAACAAAACAAGACCAGACATTCTCCGTTAATATTTAATCACACGCCACATGCGCGGGGCGCATACAAACCACCCATCGCCATGTCTTACCTGTCTTTACACGTCCCATCACACCCGTCTCATGGTCTTCCCGTCTCTTCTATTCATTTGTTCTGTGTGTTACGGGACTTGCTTTGTATTCGCACCTCTCGTACCTGGTTTCTCGGTCTTGTTTTAGTGTTTTGCCTATGCTCTTTCTTTGTTTTTAGTAATATGCCTACTACGATCTACGATGATTTTCCCGGAGTTTCTTCTTTGCTGATGTGAGTGAGAGAGTTAACGAAGTGGTGGTGGTGGTGGTGGTGGTGGTGGTGGTGGGCGGGAGTAGGATGACCAAGTGGTGGGCCGACTGTTCGGCCCATACCGGGAACCACATCGCCGATCGCGGTTGCGTGTCCCTCCGGCACTGCGCTTTATGACCCAAATGAGGTTTTAGGTTTAGAGTTTGCTAGTAGGTGCTACGATGTGGCGAGCACGCATGCAGCGATCTCGGCGGGCCAACTAGAACGATAAATCAAACAAATATAACGGGTTTATGATAAATTTCTTATACATAATCATAAGTCACAAACAAATCTTGTCCTCCGCAGACGTTCAAGCTAACGAAGCAAGGATATTGTTTAGCGATCTGCTCAGTTCCACAGACCAGTATAACACAACTTACCGTTAGATAGGTTTCGTCTTCTCCTCCTGAACGCCCTCTCTTTCTCCTCCTTAGACTCCCTCCTCTCCCTCCTCCGTTTCTTCAAATCGTTCGAATACATGAGCATCCCAATCTGGATGAGGAAGACCCCCTCGTCATCGTTTGCATACGGGTCGTCGAGCTCTGCATCCTGGAGCAGGAGCAGCCCAGTGAATGCTATCACCAGGCCGGGCGAGATACGGTTGCGGTTACGGGTGAAAAAGGAGGAAGTGAGCTTGGCGTCGCTGCGAACCATGGTGTTTTTGATTATGTTAGGTATGTAATAATACGACCGGCGAGACGTATGATGCAACAATGCGGCCTGTTTGCGACTCGGAGTGGTTTGACAAGGCAGTTTCTAAGCAAACAAGACCAAATAGAGCGCAGTCAATCTCGATTTGGGTTGTTTGTTTCAGTCCGGAGCCACTCAGATAAGTGAGTGCGAGACCTCAGGCCTAAAGGGTCATAGTTACCCCTAATATGAACGGCGTAGCAGAACTGCACCCCGCTTAGAGTCTGTCTACCGCATATTTTCACTAAAGTCCCGTACACGCACTTTAGGAGCACACATCAAAGCAAGATAATATATTAACTAAACCCAATCGACCCGGACTTTTTAGGAAGGCAGTGGCTCTATCGTAAAGGGGAAGGAGAGTACAAATCAGACTACAAGTCGATTATACAGGACATATGCGGTTGGAATCGCAATCAAGCCAAACGTCAACAACAGCTTACCTGACCCCGAAGCCCGTATTTTCTCCGCCTTGTACCCAAGGGTCTCTCTTGTGGGAGTAATAAACAAATCCGTGGACTTGAGCTTTTTAACTATCCAGTCACCTGGTACGAATCCCCATGGGAGTTGGCCCCGCCCTCCTTGTGGACCCACGGTAACTAAAATCATTTCAGCCATCCCGGGGTATGGAGTAGTCTTCGCCCCTTTAAGCGCAGCAAGAATGTTTTTGGCCACGAGAGGGGCATGCTGATACGCTACTTTGGCTACCATCTGAACGAGCCTAGTTAGTATAACAGCTGAAACAGATACAGGCTGCGAACTGACCTTTTGTTCAGGCCACTCTATGATGTCCCCTATGGCCCACACGTTCTGAGCGCCCGAAGCGAGCTTGACACGCAGCTCGGGCGTGACTAGGACTGTTCCCTTGCTGGTCACGACTGACGGGTCGAGTGTACGTACAACACCAGCTGAAAATACCACATATCGATAATAAGCACAGTGTGATGTTTACTAGGATTCAGACTTACTATTCGGAACGCCTCCTATCGCTTTGATCTACAGAGAAGGGAAATAAACATACGATCCATCCAACTGGATAGCTAGGTACCTACCACCAAGTCCGCCTGAATTCGCTTGCTTTGCTTAGTTGTAACAAACCCATTCTCAGGAACAGCGTCCAGCGAGATCCTGTCTCCTAGAACAACCTCTACGCCAAGTTTCGTGGTCGCATCGAGCAACGATTTACGAAACCTAGCTGAGTAGACATCGTTCATGAGGCCGCTTGGCCCATGGAGAAGGGTAACCTTCTTGTTGGGACTATAATGGGCTATTTCTCCAGCATATTCTAGAGCCCAAATATATAAGTTGAAGCCAGGAATAATGTAGGAGAACACCTACCAACGCCAATGGCACCACCACCGATAATCAGTACGCTCTGCACGGCGTCTAGCTTCTTCCTAAACGACTTCAGCTGCTCGATAGCCGCCACCCTTGTATTCGGTAATGCCAAAACCCCATTCCACAGGCTCCCTGTGGCTAACACAAGCTGCGCATACGGCACAGTCTCCCCAGATTCCGTGATAACCTCTTTCTCGTTAATCTCTTTGGCAGTAGAGCGAATCACCCGAACAGACGAGTCGAAGGCTCGATCGTTTGGGATGAGACCAATCTCCTCGATCGAACCGTCTGAAGTTACTGAAGCACGCTGTGAAACATAAGGACATGTAAGGTTTAGTCTTATTTCAATACCCATAGAACGTACGATCAAGGCTGGCCAGTGAGCGTAATAGTCGCGGGCCTCAATCACCACTACACAAGATATTGGATGAGTTTTGAATAAGCGCAGGTGTTTGAGCACTTGCCAAGCTGGTAAGCTGCTGCGTCCAGTTTCTTTTGTAGCAGTTGAACAACAATTACTCCGCCCCCGCCACTGAATACACAACATAAATAAGTGTGTATGTAGGGGGGAAGAAAGACACTCACGAGCCGACAACTACGATGTTCTGCTTTTCAGACATTTCGGAAGATAATAGTTGAGCTGGGTGTCGTGGTCGCTTTAGTGGTTTAAAAGCAATGGGAAGCACTGTAGGCAAGGGGTAAGAAAGACGCTATTGTAGAGCACCCTATAGGTCGACCGCTTTATATATCAATAACCCGCGCGCGGTGGATGACGGGTGCTATTGAAATACCTTTGAAGCTTTGTCATGTAACCCCACAAGCACTGACACACCTTCTTTGCGAGGCTGAAAGAACGTACGTCGTCCAGAGGTGCAAATTACCTAGCAATTGGTTTTACGAAACAAATTTTATGCGTTTATCATACTGTGTTTTTGACTAGGGATAGGTAGCAACTAGGTAAGGTTTTTATGACTTGAGATACGAAGGAGAGCGGCTTGTTAAGGTAGAAATAACGAAGGCGAGTAATCTGGTGTAAAACAACTCGATATTAGAATAAAATCGGACGTATGACACTGGTAGCGAGATGCTATGAGTCGGTGGGAAATGAATGCAAGTCCACGCATGTAACAGAAAGGGGAAGCATAATACCGTGACAACTCGCATTAAACAATTCCATACAGCTTTCAAACGAACACCTTTATCTCTAATTCACACAAAATAAACCCAGAACTAGAGTCTCTCAAGCAGAAGCCCGATTAAACAAGATATATGCGTCCGGAATAGCAATCAAAGCCAATTTCGGATACATAAACATAAGTCATAGACAGGTCTAGTCCACCACACATATTCAGATATTCAAGCTAGTGAGGCAAGTGCGTTATTAGCGGCCTCCTCATTGTCGTAAGTCAGTATAGCACAACTTGCCATTAAACGCATTTCGTCTACTCCTGAACGTCTTCCCCTGCTCCTTCAGTCTCCTCTCCGCCCATTCCCTCTTCGTTCACTTGCTCTTCGCCAGACAGCCCTTGCTCCGACACCCTCTCTATGTCCTCGTCGCCCTCGCTCGACTCGCTCTCTTTGCCACCCATTTCCAATTGTCCTTGGACTTGCCGTTTGCCACACCCACGGCAGTTTCTTTCAACGCGACCCGGCAACAGTGCAGGAAGACTGCCTCTGGATACATAAGTAGGCCGCTTGGCTCCAGCACCGCATAGTCCTCCTACATCATATACCGTCGATATTATGTGAGTTATCGTCATTAGCATATCAAAGTAGTGTTTAGCTTAGCTTCGTGATGATCTTCTCTGTTTATCGAATTCAGATACAGTGCCCGCGTGAAATCAAAGTCCATGGCGGTTGAGCGACTGTGACTCGCCTTCGTTTCGCCTTGGAGGACTTGGAGTCTGAGCTACCCCCGCCTATGAAATGGTGTAGATCACCGCCCTCATGGTTCTCGTGTTCTTCCTTGTGTACCTATGGTGACGGAACCATTTTAGCCACCCCCGGGTACCGGGTGGTCTTTGTCCCTTTAAACGCGGCGAGAATGCTTTCGGTCATGAAAGGGGCACGCTGATAAATTGCTTTGGCTACCATCTGAATGTGTGCAGTCAGTATAGCAGCTGAAATAGATACAAGCATGTAACGAAAGGGTAACGGACAATACTGCGACAGCTCGCATTGAATAAATAACTTCATACAGCTTTCAAACAAACAACCCTATCTCCAATTTATACAAAATGAACTCAGAACCAGAGCCTCTCAAGCAGAAGCCCGATTAAACAGGATATATGCGACCGGAACAGCAATCAAAGCCAACGCTAATAACGCTTTGCCCGATCCTGACGACGTCTTCTCTGGGCCGTACCCAAATAGAGCCCTCATTCCAGGTACGAACAAGTTCGCAGATTTGGCCATTTTCGCTGGCCAGTCACCCAGGATGATTCCGAGCGGAGCTTGACCGCGCCCGCCCTTGGGGCCGAGCGTAACCACGATCATCTCGCCCGTTCCGGGGTATGGGGAAGTCTTGGTCCCCTTAATGCTTGCAGTGATGTTTTTGGCCACGAATGGCGCGTGGACGGTCGATGCCTTGTAAACCATCTAAGATAGTGAGTTAGTAAGACGTCTAAAATACTAGTATCTTTGAGAACTGACTTTTTGCTCAGGCCAATCAACGATATCCCCAAGAGCCCATACATTCTTTGCACCTGAAGCGAGCTTGACTTGAAACTCGGGCGTAACTAGTACTGTCCCGGCTTTGGTCACGACAGATGGGTCGAATGTACGGACAACCGCAGCTGAAAACAAGCATATGTAAGTAAGCAAGAACATTAAATTTCAGCTGAGACTTGAACTTACTGTTAGGAGTACCTCCTGTTGCGTTGATCTACACCAAAAGTCGGTCAGTGGCTTTTTATTCATGGTAGTATGTTCTACTTACCACAAAATCTGTCCGAATTCGTTTACCCTGCTCGGTAGTGACGTACCCACCCTCGGGAATAACCTTGGTTGAAATCCTATCCCCCAGGATAACTTCAATGCCCAACTTAGTCGTAGCATCGAGCAATGACTTGCGGAATTTGCTTGTGTAGGTATCATTCATAAGCTCCTTTTGAGCATGGAGGATCGTCACTTTCTTGTGAGGAGCATAGTGCCGCAATTCTCCAGAGTATTCTAACAGCAAACAAAGAAATCAGCAAAATGCATAGAAGGTCGAAGAAAGCCTGTGCATACCTATGCCAATAGCCCCACCCCCAATGATCAAGACGTTCTGTGCATCGTCCAATTTCTTCCTGAACGCCCTCAAATGCTCAACCGCCGCCACCCTCGAATTCGGCAACGCCAAAGCGCCATTCCACAAGCTCCCAGTCGCCAACGCGAGCTGTGCATACGGCACACGCTCGCCGGACTCGGTTATCACTTCTTTCGAATTGATTTCTTTAGCTGCGGAGTGGATGACCCGGACTGAGGGCTCAAATGTACGGTCGTTCGGGATCAGAGCGGCTTCTTCGAGGGAGCCTTCAGATGTTGTTGAAGCTCGCTGAAAACATACGATACCATGAGTTTTGGGGGGGCTGTGTGGAAATGTGGACGTACGATCAGAGCGGGCCAGTGTGCATAGTAATCGCGAGCTTGGATAACCACTAGAAGCATGGTTAAATGGGTTGTCCGTGCTGCGTTCACAGAGGAACTTACCAATTTGATGAGTCTCAGCGTTCAACTGTTTCTGTAGAGCTCGGACAAGTGGGACTCCGCCTCCGCCGCTGTGTAAGTGAGGACCTGTGAACACTCTATGAGAAAATAGACGGTAAAGTAGTACTCACGAGCCGACAATCACGATATTCTGTTTGGTAGCCATTTAAGATAGAGTTTTAAGAGCTGGTGACTATGTCGAATTATGCGCTCCGGGCGTTCAAACGAGGTACGAGGGAGACTAGGGGAATGCGAAAGAGGAGATAGCAGGCACTGGAGCAAAATGTCCTACATTCCCGCGCATTTTATACGATGCATCAGCTCAGTGCATTAGCTGACAGACATTACTGCAATCGGACGGCGCTTACGTGGATTGGTCATTGGATGACATGAAGCCGATGACACCGTCAGTCCCCCGCTGCCTTAACGGGCAAAGTCGCAAGCTCGCCGTTATGTCGCCGAGATAGCGGCTTGGTGGTACTAGGGAAGGCTATTCTCTCGGTATGGCGAGGGACACGTATCGCGGCAGCCGCTCCCGTCCAAGGTGCGGATGCCAAGGCAGGTTACTATCTCTAAATCGAATTCGTATGCCTCTCGACCTATTATTGGGCCCTTTTGCGGCTCGGGATTGCATTTAAGGTGCAATGCGGGGCATCCTGAGTGATGACGCAACTTAAGACTTGGGAGATATTTATAATAGGATAATTTCCAAAGAGAGTATTGAACCGAAGTAAACTTCGTGTATAACATAATCGACGTATGATTTACATTGGAGTTGGCAGAACGACTTCACAAAACAGGCCAGGGTGGAAGGGAACAAAAACGTAGAGTAAATGAGAGAGAGCACGAGACTGAGATGAGACCACTAGAAGCGAACCTGGTCAAACATAGGATAGTGCAAGGATAGTGAAGAGACCAGAGAAAACGAGAGGCAGATTGAAACCTGATGTGACGCAAGGAACGAGAGGTGATGGGGGGTAGAGAATGAGAATGAGGATTGCCGTACGCCATCAGCGCTTTGTAGTACGGGGTACCGGGGAGCGCGAGGTATTAGTGACGAGAAGTGACAGTCATCAGTCCGTTGACGCCCTTTGTCTTAGCAATGTCGATAGCAACAGGCCTTTGTGGGTCTGAGAAGCCTTCTCCCTTCATGAGGACAGCGTTCGCTCGGTAGTCGATCTTGACAATATATGTGCTCTTGCCTCGCTTGGATACGGTATACTCCCATCTACAAATATGTATGAGTGACATATGTCATGCACAGCCCCGTATACTTACACCTCATCAGTAAGGGCATTCCCCCCGCGTGCGCGAGCCTCAGCAAGAAGAGTGCGCCTGCTGAGCGTTAACAGACGAACCTAATATGCATACATGCCGTAAGCATGTGAATCAGTCTGAGTGTATAAATAAACAATAGGACTTACCGGGTCAACCGCGTCCGCACATTCGAACGTTTCGTTTACAGCGACACTACCGTATTGCCTAAACACTTCACCCAATTCTGGGTGGGACGTAGGATCACCCGAGGAGCAGCGGTTGGCAGGGCGGGGACGCAGGCTGAGGAGAGGTGATGGAGGAGGAGAAGGCAGCGTTGCGGGAGCGGCCGGAGCGGACGCAGCAGCTTTCTCGCGCCCCTTTCCCTTTTCCTCTCGTGCATACCTATGCGGAAGGTCTACCTCGCTAATTCGTACGGATTTTTTCGAGGGAGATTTGGGAGACGGGGGAGTGGGGATTCGACCCGGGCGCTTGTCTGGAGTACCCGGGGCGGCAGCCAAATCAAGCGAGGCCTCAGAAGTGGACTTGACCATGTCGGCATGTCGCCAGCGACTTACGATACCGTGTACGACAGGGATTTGGTGGAACTTCATCGTTGTTGGGGTTGGAAGAGAAGGTGATGTTATCCCGTGCGCCAAGCTTGGTTGCACGTCAGCCGCCAAGGGATTCTCACGTGATCGGGGGTCAAGTCATTCGGATTTGTCCCTTTCAAGGCAATTCGGCCGACGATATACTCGACTTATGGATAGTCTAGCCCACCAATATAGAAAACAACTGAATGAATGTATCCGTTTTTCGCAACACCGAGAGCGCACGGTCCCTAGAACTCAGCGGGACCGAAGCGGGGAATGTTTGGAATAGAAGCCTCTTAGCACCGCCACTCGACTATCCTGGCCTCGATCAGAATTTGACGTACGCGGGGTAAAGCACCCGGCCTCAGTCTAAACGAGAGTGTGTGCTGAGAGAATCAAGTATACTTTTACCAACCCAATATCATATATTTTCAAAATACGATGTTTCAAGTATCGCACAGCGCCTCAATACCGTTATATAGAACCTTGACTTTGGCGCCAATTCTTCCTCGGTCTTCATTCAACGCAACCTTCATCAAATGGAACTCTAAACGGGTCCCGGGACTCAAGTCAACAGATGCGTAATTTCAACCTAACATGCTTGGTATGTGTTCGACTTGTGTAACCGTTGCCGGTCTCAAGGTCGTCAACGCTGATGGGGAAGTGAACTAGGACTTTCTTAGTGTGACTCTACCTGAGATAATACTCTGGAGACAATCTAAGCAGCGTAAGAGCGCGTCGGATTAGTGTGGTCATGCGGTGTGGCTACGAGATGTCTGTTGGTTTAGTATATCCACTCCAAATTAGTATCTTCCGCTTTCAAGCACCAACACAGCGAACGTCAAACTCCATGGAAATTTGTTACATGTTGTAGCTACAAACTGGAAAATAGATATGAGAATTATAATGCAATACATGGATGATGGGGACAGTGTGATGATGTTATACGCGTGCCTAGACCTCGAGCTTTGGCTTCGCGTCGTCTTCTTGGGAGATCCTAGGCTTTTTATTCTGTAGCACCGGAACTGGGACCTAAAGTACCGGTTAGGTAGTGGAGTCTCGGGTGAAGGAAATCGGACTGACCAAATGTTTAACCACAACTACTTCGTCGTCGTCAGTTTCGAGATCATCTATATCGATGATATCTGGAGTAACGCTGCGAGGCCGTTTCATCTTGGGCATGGGACTGGGGGCCGGCAAATGGGAGTCCCTAGTTTTTTGAGCAAATGGTATGATTCCGCGGGCTTGCAACCAATCTAGCAACGCTCAACGCACGGATTCCTTCCATTATTGTATATACTCACCTTCGGATGCGTAG
>JANWGL010005016.1:0-12449 GCA_025200755.1 Ceratobasidium sp. C01 | reverse complement strand
GACGTAGTGGGCAAAGAGAGTAAGACCTCGTCTGCACCCCACACTCGTGCTCCATCTGCAATCCCGTCGCCCCCCGTCGGCCGTTCCGCCAGCAGCCTTGCCCAGCAACCCCCCGTACAAGGACGGCGGCCTAGCATCGCCGGTGCTTTTGACAGCGGCGACACAAATCGAGACACCAGCAGAGATAATTCCGCCGGTCCCCCCACTCGTGGTCCACCGCCAGCACAGATCCGTTCTCGCACTCTTTCAACTACAAACGGCCTGACACAGCACAAGGCGAGCACCGGCTCACCCAAGCGCGCATCTCCCACCAAGCTTGCAACCTCGGCCACGACCCCCGCCATAGCTCCTGCTCCCCGCCGTCGTTCCCTCATGGCCAAAGGTGCACTCGCCGCCCCGCCTACCAACACATCCGCCCCGATCGGAGCTACAAAGATGCTCATCCGACCCAAAACGGCTATTCCCCGTTCAACGCCACCCGAGGAGGAACGAGTCGTCGAGGTCAAGGAGCGTGAACGTCGCACCGAGAGTCCACGCGCCGCCCACGCGGCCGTCGGTCGGACCCGAGACCGCCATGATTCCCGCCCCTCGCCCGTCCGTTCAACCTCCACCCTCCCGATTGCGACACCCAAGGGTCGTGCGTCGCCCGTTCGCACATCGAGTACCGACCAGACCCCGATTGCGGGACACAAGGACGACAGGGAGAAACGTCGGGAGCGCCGCGAGCGGGAGAAGCAGGCGCAGGAGGAGAGGGATAGGGAGAAGCAACGTGAGCGGGCAAAACAACTTGAGGTTGAAAAGGCTCAAGAAGTGCTCGTTCAACGCGCGTCTTCATCTGGGCACCGTACTTCCTCGTCCACAACCACCTTGACCTCAGCCTCTAGCATCTTTACTAGCCGTAGCAGCACCGGCGACTCGCAATCGTCGAATGGCGGGTCGGCTAAACGCACTCCTCCATCTTCCGCCAAGGCACACACCACGGTCTTTCCTCGGGCCGCAGTGGTCCTCACCCCTCCTGACGACGAAGAAGGCGAGGACGAAGACATTACGATCTCCACACCGATGACTCGCAGCCGTACCGCGACTGGCAGCACGACCTTTGGCGGCGATATCTCCACTCCGGCGATCAGCAAGACGCTCCTCGCGACTATCTCCGCCCAGACCGAGTCCCCCATCCTGGCGCCCTTGGATCAACGTCTCCGACATTCGGGATCTATTACGTCCCTCAACTCGAGCCTCCCTAGCCCTATAAACCCGGGTACGATGGCCTTCCCGCCGCCCGCACACATGACTGCTCGAGCCAATGGCGCGAAGAAACGCATCGAGGATGAGGAAGACGAGGAATGGGAAGAAGGCGACGTTTCAGCGCTCCTTGAGACGGTTGCGTCTCCCGTTAAAGGCCAAGCAACACCCGCTATGCCCCGATTCGCCATTAAATCCTCCGGACGTTCTCGCATGCCTGACCCGCGCACTCCGTCTCGAGGAGGCCTCCCTACGCGCGAGGCGCTCTCGTACGCTTCTCCTGCTGTGCCCGCGTCCATCCAACGCGTCAAGGGCGACAAGGCAGGAAGCAAGTCGGGCCTTAGCCCAGCTCAACCGCGCGGCCCTCGTGAGTCGATCCTATCCTGGGACGCACTCGTCGAGCGATCCAGGTTGGACGAGGGCGACCTTGAGGACATGCTCCGTGCGCCACCCCCAGCTGTTGGCCTAATCAGCCCCGACATGCGCCCCGCGCGGTCGTTGCCTCCCATGTTTGGCATGGGCGGTGGTGCAAAGCGCATGAACCTAGCGGGCATGAGCGACAGCGAAGCCGAGATCGAGGAAGAAAAGGAAGGCGAAGGCCAGGGCGACCGCTTCTTCCAGCCCGGAACTGCGAACGGTAACATGAACACCAACGGGCAGTCGATTTCCCAAGTCTTGTTCCCTCCTTCTCCCGAGAGGAAGAGTAAAAGCAAGACGAAGGAGCGCGAGCGCGAGTTTGCCGAGAAAGAGCGTGCGTGGGCTGAGAAGGAGGAAGCGTTCCGCGTGCAGCAGGCCGAGTGGGAGGCGCAGAGGACACAGTGGGAGACAGAGCGCGAACAGTGGGCTGCCCAGCAGAACCAGTGGGGCGCGCAACGCGGGCACTGGAACGCTCAGCAGATGCAATGGACTACTCAGAAGGCGCAGTGGGAAGCTCGGAGCACCGAGTGGACCGAACGCGAGGACGAGCTGAACCAGGCTATCCAGATGCGAGACCAAGAGCTCGAGGCGACGTCCGCTCATATCGAGGAGATGGAGAGGCAGGCCAAGGGCAGCAAGGAGCAGGCTGAGGCGCTCAAGCAACAAGCCGAGGCGCATAGGAAGCAGACCCACGAGCTCCGAGCGGCAAAGGAGCGCGAGGCGAGGCTGGGTGCTCAGGCCTTGTGCGTAAATGCGCTCAACGCGTGGACTGGAGTCGGTGCTTCATTGAAGGCGGACGCTGCTGCATGTGCGGCGGACCGAGCTGCGTTGAATGTTATCCTATTGGGGTTGGAGGCGATGGTGCGCTCGTAAACGTGAACGTGAATGTGAGTGCCTCCTACTCGCCTGTTACCCACACATCCTAACGACCTTCCAGTATTCGCATATCACTGTATCTAGACTCGTGCTCAAAACAAAACAAGACCAGACATTCTCCGTTAATATTTAATCACACGCCGCATGCGCGGGGCGCATACAAACCACCCATCGCCATGTCTTACCTGTCTTTACACGTCCCATCTCACCCGTCTCATGGTCTTCCCGTCTCTTCTATTCATTTGTTCTGTGTGTTACGGGACTTGCTTTGTATTCGCACCTCTCGTACTCGTCTTGATCTCTGGTTTCTCGGTCTTGTTTTAGTGTTTTGCCTATGCTCTTTCTTTGTTTTTAGTAATATGCCTACTACGATCTACGATGATTTTCCCGGAGTTTCTTCTTTGCTGGTGTGAGTTAGAGAGTTAATGAAGCGGTGGTGGTGGTGGACGGGAGTAGGATGATCAAGTGGTGGGCCGACTGTTCGGCCCATACCGGGAACCACATCGCCGATCGAGGTTGCGTGTCCCTCCGGCACTGCGCTTTATGACCCAAATGAGGTTTTAGGCTTAGAGTTTGCTAGCAAGTGCTACGATGTGGCTAGCACGCATGCAGCGATCTCGGCGGGCGAACTAGAACGATAAATCAAACAAATATAATGGGTTTATGATAAATTTCTGATACATAATCATAAGTCACAAACAAGTCTCGTCTCCCGCAGACGTTCAAGCTAACGAAGCGAAGGTATTGTTTAGCGGTCTGCTCACTTCTGCAGACCAGTATAACACAACTTACCGTTAGATAGGTTTCGTCTCCTCCTCCTGAACGCCCTCTCTTTCTCCTCCTTAGACTCCCTCCTCTCCCTCCTCCGTTTCTTCAAATCGTTCGAATACATGAGCATCCCAATCTGGATGAAGAATATCCCCTCGTCATCGTTCGCATACGGGTCGTCGAGCTCTGCATCCTGGAGCAGGAGCAGCCCAGTGAGCGCTATCACCAGGCCGGGCGAGATACGTTTGCGGTTACGGGTGAGATAGGAGGATGTGAGCTTGGCGTCGCTGCGAACCATGGTGTTTTTGATTATGTTGGGTATGTGATAGTATGACCGGCGAGACGTATGATGCAACAATGCAGCTTGTTTGCGACTCAGAGTGGTTTGACAAGGCAGTTTCCAAGCAAACAAGACCAAACAGAGCGCGGTCGATCTCGATTTGGATTGTTTGTTTCAGTCTGGAGCCACTCAGATAAGTGAGTGCGAGATCTCACGATACAGTAGGTCTAAAGGGTCATAATTACCCCTAATATGAACGGCGTAACAGAACTGCGCCCCGCTTAGAGTCTGTCTACCGCATATTTTCACCAAAGTCTCGTACACGCACTTTAGGAGCACGCATCAAAGCAAGATAATATATTAACTAAACCCAATCGACCCGGACTTTTTAGGAAGGCAGTGGCTCTATCGTAAAGGGGAAGGAGAGTACAAATCAGACTACAAGTCGATTATACAGGACATATGCGGTTGGAATCGCAATCAAGCCAAACGTCAACAACAGCTTACCTGACCCCGAAGCCCGTATTTTCTCCGTCTTGTACCCAAGAGTCTCTCTTGTAGGAGTAATAAACAAATCCGTGGACTTGAGCTTTTTAACTATCCAGTCACCTGGTACGAATCCCCATGGGAGTTGGCCCCGCCCTCCTTGTGGACCCACGGTAACTAAAATCATTTCAGCCATCCCGGGGTACGGAGTAGTCTTCGCCCCTTTAAGCGCAGCAAGAATGTTTTTGGCCACGAGAGGGGCATGCTGATACGCTACTTTGGCTACCATCTGAACGAGCCTAGTTAGTATAACAGCTGAAACAGATACAGGCTGAGAGCTGACCTTTTGTTCAGGCCACTCTATGATGTCCCCTATGGCCCACACGTTCTGAGCGCCCGAAGCGAGCTTGACACGCAGCTCGGGCGTGACTAGGACTGTCCCCTTACTGGTCACGACTGACGGGTCGAGTGTACGTACAACGCCAGCTGAAAATACCACGTATCGATAATAAGCACATTGTGATGTTTACTAGGATCCAGACTTACTATTCGGAACGCCTCCTATCGCTTTGATCTACAGAGAAGGGAAATAAACATACGATCCATCCAACTGGATAGTTAGGTACCCACCACCAAGTCTGCCTGAATTCGCTTGCTTTGCTTAGTTGTAACAAACCCATTCTCAGGAACAGCGTCCGGCGAGATCCTGTCTCCTAGAATAACCTCTACGCCAAGTTTCGTGGTCGCATCGAGCAACGATTTACGAAACCTAGCTGAGTAGACATCGTTCATGAGGCCGCTTGGCCCATGGAGAAGGGTCACCTTCTTGTTGGGACTATAATGGGCTATTTCTCCAGCATATTCTAGAGCCCAAATATATAAGTTGAAGCCAGGAATAATGTGGGAGAACACCTACCAACGCCAATGGCACCACCACCGATAATCAGTACGTTCTGCACGGCGTCTAGCTTCTTCCTAAACGACTTCAGCTGCTCGATAGCCGCCACCCTTGTATTCGGTAATGCCAAAACGCCATTCCACAGGCTCCCTGTGGCTAACACAAGCTGCGCATACGGCACAGTCTCCCCAAATTCCGTGATAACCTCTTTCTCGTTGATCTCTTTGGCAGTAGAGCGAATCACCCGAACAGACGAGTCGAAGGCTCGATCGTTTGGGATGAGACCAGTCTCCTCGATCGAACCGTCTGAAGTTACTGAAGCACGCTGTGAAACACAAGGACATGTAAGGTTTAGTCTTATTTTAATATCCAAAGAACGTATGATCAAGGCTGGCCAGTGAGCGTAATAGTCGCGGGCCTCGATCACCACTACACAAGATATTGGATGAGTTTTGAATAAGCGCAGGTGTTTGAGCACTTGCCAAGCTGGTAAGCTGTTGTGTCCAGTTTCTTTTGTAGCAGTTGAACAACGATTACTCCGCCTCCGCCACTGAATACACAATATCAATAAGTGTGTGTATAGGGGGGAAGAAAGACACTCACGAGCCGACGACTACGATGTTCTGCTTTTCAGACATTTCGGAAGACAATAGTTGAGCTGGGTGTCGTGGTCGCTTTAGTGGTTTAAAAGTAATGGGAAGCGCTGTAGGCAAGGAGTAAGAAAGGCGCTATTGTAGAGCATCCTATAGGTCAACCGCCTTATATATCAATAACCCGCGCGCGGTGGATGACGGGTGCTATTGAAATACTTTTGAAGCTTTGTCATGTAACCCCACAAGCACTGACACACCCTCTTTGCGAAGCTGAAGGAACGTACGTCGTCCGGAGGTGCAAAATACCTAGCGATTGGTTTCACAAAGCAGATTTCATGCAGTTATTACGTTGTGTTTTGATCAGGGATCGGGTAGCAACAAGATTGGTCTTAGGGGAGGCTAAAAGCTGGAAGTACGAAGGAGGGCGGCTTGTTAAGATAGAAACAACGAAGGCGAGTAATCTGATGTAAAATAACTCAATATTAGGGTAAAATCGGACGTATGGCACTGGTAGCGAGATACTATGAGTCGGCGGGAAGTGAATATAAGTCCACGCATGCAACAGAAAGAGGAAGCACAATACCGTGGCAACTCGCGTTAAATGATTCCATACAGCTTTCAAACGAGCCACTTTATCTCTAATTCATACAAAATGAACCCAGAGTTAGGGTCTCTCAAGCAGAAGCCCGATTAAACAAGATATATGCGTCCGGAACAGCTATCAAAGTCAATTTCAGATACATAAGCGTAAGTCATAGACATGGTTAGTCCACCGCATACATTCAGATATTCATGCTGGTGAAGGAAGTACGTTAATAGCGGTCTTCTCACTGTCGTGAGTCAGTATAGCACAACTTGCCATTGATGCACTTTGTCTACTCCTGAACATCTTCCCCTGCTCCTTCGGTCTCTTCTCCGCCAATTTCCTCTTCGTTCATTTCCTCTTCATCAGACAGCTTCTGCTCCGACGCCTCCTCCATGTCCTCTTCACCCTCGTTCGACTCCTCTCTTTGCCACCCATTTCCAATTGTCCATGGACCTGCCGTTTGCCACACCCGCGACCGTTTTCTTTCAACGCGACCCGGCAACAGTACAATAAAGTTGCCTCTGGGTATATGAGTAGGCCGCTTGGCTCTGGTACCGCATAGTCCCCCTACATCGTATAACGTCGACATTATGTGGGTTATCGTCATCAACATATCAAAGTAGTGTCTAGCTTAGCTTCTTTCTTCTAGGGCAACCTGGATGGCTGGTTATCACCTCGCTGCGAGTGGATTGGTTGAGCTTACAAAGCAACACGGAATTTTTACCGATGATTCCGGAGTCGATGAGGTCAATGCCTGGTACTACATTCAGAAGAGGAACACATGGATGCGCAAGTGCGATTTCGAGGTCGCGATGGATGGAAACACCCCGATCTACTTGGCAGCTATGCGGGGAGGTAGTAGCCGTCAAGGACTTGACGAAACGGATAGCGACGTCGAATTCAAGAACAGTCTCTTGAGATTGGGCATACGCATCCGCGGGTGGGTTATTTTGGAGAATCCTAGGCTACTGTTGTACGCGTGCTTTTATTTTGCGTATGCCTGGCCAGTTAACGAACCCTTACCCTCATCCTTTAGTTAATTTGGGCTTTGTGATACCTATTTCCGTGTATTCCAATAACCAAGCGACCACGCAAAGAATGTGGCTTTTCACTTTAAAATTTAGAATGCTCATCCCCCGCTTGATTGCCCCCCCCCCTGATGATCTTGGAAGGGGATGATATAACGGTATATAACTCTTCCTACTTCCTAATCGCGATGGTCTTTGCGTGCCGTTACAAGACCTCTGGTTTTTCACGGAGGCGCTGTATCCGAGTTCGATAAACAAAGTCCATGGTGGTTGAACGACGGTGACTCGTCTTCGTTCTGTCTTGGAGGGCTTGAAGTCTGAGCCGTCCTCGCCTATACAACGTCCACGAAATATAGATCACCGCCGTCATTGTCCTCGTGTTCCTCCTTGTAGACCTACGGCGACTAAAATCATTTCAGCCATCCTGGGGTACGATGTGGTCTTCGTCCCTTTAGGCGCGACGAGAACGCTTCTAGCCATGAGAGGTGCATGCTGATACATTACTCTGGCTACCATCTGAATGAGTGTAGTTAGTATAGCAGCTGAAATAGATACGCGCCTGTAACGAAAGGGTAACGGACAATACTGTGACAACTCGCATTGAATAAATAACTTCATACAGCTTTCAAACAAACAACCCTATCTCCAATTCATACAAAATGAACCCAGAACCAGAGCCTCTCAAGCAGAAGCCCGATTAAACAGGATATATGCGACCGGAACAGCAATCAAAGCCAACGCTAATAACGCTTTGCCCGATCCTGACGACGTCTTCTCTGGGCCGTACCCAAATAGAGCCCTCATTCCAGGTACGAACAAGTTCGCAGATTTGGCCATTTTCGCTGGCCAGTCACCCAGGATGATTCCGAGCGGAGCTTGGCCGCGCCCGCCCTTGGGACCGAGCGTGACCACGATCATCTCGCCCGTTCCGGGGTATGCGGAAGTCTTGGCCCCCTTAATGCTTGCAATAATGTTTTTGGCCACAAATGGCGCGTGGACGGTCGATGCCTTGTAAACCATCTAAGGTAGTGGGTTAGTAAGATGTCTGAAATACTGATGTCTTCGAAAACTCACTTTTTGCTCGGGCCAGTCAACGATATCCCCGAGAGCCCATACATTCTTTCCTGAAGCGAGTTTGACCTGGAATTCAGGCGTGACTAGGACTGTCCCGGCTTTGGTGACGACAGATGGGTCGAGTGTACGGACAACGGCAGCTGAAAACAACCATATGTAAGTAAACAAGAACATTACATTTCAGCTGAGACTTGAACTTACTGTTAGGAGTACCTCCTGTTGCGTTGATCTACACCAAAAGTCGGTGAGTGGCTTGGTATTCATGCTAGTAGGTTCTACTCACCACAAAATCTGTCCGGATTCGTTTACCCTGTTCGGTAGTGACGTACCCGCCCTCGGGAACAACCTTGGTTGAAATCCTGTCCCCCAGGACAACTTCAATGCCCAACTTAGTCGTAGCATCGAGCAACGACTTGCGGAATTTGCTTGTGTAGGTATCATTCATAAGTTCCTTTTGAGCATGGAGGATCGTCACTTTCTTGTGAGGAGCATAATGCCGCAATTCTCCAGAGTATTCTAACAGCAAACAAAGAAATCAGCAAAACGCATAGAAGGTTAGAGAAAGCCTGCGCATACCGATACCAATAGCTCCACCCCCAATGATCAAAACGTTCTGTGCATCTTCCAATTTCCTCCTGAACGTCCTCAAATGCTCAACCGCCGCCACCCTCGAATTCGGCAACGCCAAAGCGCCATTCCATAAGCTCCCAGTCGCTAGTGCGAGCTGCGCATACGGCACACGCTCGCCGGACTCGGTGATCACTTCTTTCGAATTGATTTCTTTAGCCGCGGAGTGGATGACCCGGACTGAGGGCTCAAATGTACGGTCGTTCGGGATCAGAGCGGCTTCTTCGAGGGAGCCTTCAGATGTGGTTGAAGCTCGCTGAAAACATACGATACCGTGAGTTTTGCGGGGGCTGTGTGGAAATGTGGACGTACGATCAGAGCGGGCCAGTGTGCATAGTAATCGCGAGCTTGGATAACCACTAGAAGCATGGTTAAATGGGTTGTCCGTGCTGCGCTCACAGAGGAACTTACCAATTTGATGAGTCTCAGCGTTCAACTGTTTCTGTAGAGCTCGGACAAGTGGGACTCCGCCTCCGCCGCTGTGTAAGTGAGGGCCTGTGAACACTCTATGAGAAAATAGACGGTAAAGTGGTACTCACGAGCCGACAATCACGATATTCTGTTTGGTAGCCATTTAAGATAGAGTTTTAAGAGCTGGTGACTATGTCGAATTATGCGCTCCGGGCGTTCAAACGAGGTACGAGTGAGACTAGTGGAATGCGAAAGAGGAGATAGCAGGCACTGCAGCAAAATCCCCCACATCCCCGCGCATTTTATACGATGCATCAGCTCGGTGCATTTGCTGACAGACATTACTGCAAATCGAGCGGCGCTTACGTGGATTGGTCATTGGATGACATGAAGCCGATGACACCGTCAGCCCCCGCTGCCTTAACGGGCAAAGTCGCAAGCTCGCCGCTATGTCGCCGAGATAGCGGCTTGGTGGTACTAGGGAAGGCTATTCTCTCGGTATGGCGAGGGACACGTATCGCGGCAGCCGCTCCCGTCCAAGGTGCGGATGCCAAGGCAGGTTACTGTCTCTAAATCGGATTCGTATGCCTCTCGACCTATTATTGGGCCCTTTTGCGGCTCGGGATTGCATCTAAGGTGCAATGCGGGGCATCCTGAGTGATGACGCAACTTAAGACTCGGGAGATATTTATAATAGGATAATTTCCAAAGAGAGTATTGAACCGAAGTAAACTTCGTGTATAACATAATCGACGTATGATTTACATTGGAGTTGGCAGAACGACTTCACAAAACAGGCCAGGGTGGAAGGGAACAAAAACGTAGAGTAAATGAGAGAGAGCGACGAGACTGAGATGAGACCACTAGAAGCGAACCTGGTCAAACATAGGATAGTGCAAGGATAGTGAAGAGACCAGAGAAAACGAGAGGCGGATTGAAACCTGATGTGACGCAAGGAACGAGAGGTGGTGGGGGGTAGAGAAAGAGAAAGAGAATTGCCGTACGCCATCAGCGCTTTGTAGTACGGGGTACCGGGGAGCGCGAGGTATTAGTGACGAGAAGTGACAGTCATCAGTCCGTTGACGCCCTTTGTCTTAGCAATGTCGATAGCAACAGGCCTTTGTGGGTCTGAGAAGCCTTCTCCCTTCATGAGGACAGCGTTCGCTCGGTAGTCGATCTTGACAATATATGTGCTCTTGCCTCGCTTGGATACGGTATACTCCCATCTACAAATATGTATGAGTGACATATGTCATGCACAGCCTCGTATACTTACACCTCATCAGTAAGGGCATTCCCCCCGCGTGCGCGGGCCTCAGCAAGAAGAGTGCGCCTGCTGAGCGTTAACAGACGAACCTAATATGCATACATGCCGTAAGCATGTGAATCAGTTTGAGTGTATAAATAAACAATAGGACTTACCGGGTCAACCGCGTCCGCACATTCGAACGTTTCGTTTACAGCGACACTACCGTATTGCCTAAACACTTCACCCAACTCTGGATGGGAAGTAGGATCGCCTGAAGAGCAGCGGTTGGCAGGGCGGGGACGCAGGCTGAGGAGAGGTGACGGAGGAGGAGAAGGTAGCATTGCGGGAGCGGCCGGAGCGGACGCAACAGCTTTCTCGCGCCCCTTTCCCTTTTCTTCTCGTGCATACCTATGTGGAAGGTCTACCTCGCTAATTCGTACGGATTTTTTCGAGGGGGATTTAGGAGACGGGGGAGTGGGGATTCGACCCGGGCGCTTGTCTGGAGTACCCGGAGCGGCAGCCAAATCAAGCGAGGCCTCAGAAGTGGACTTGACCATGTCGGCATGTCGCCAGCGACTTACGATACCGTGTACGACAGGGATTTGGTGGAACTTCATCGTTGTTGGGGTTGGAAGAGAAGGTGATGTTATCCCGTGTGCCAAGCTTGGTTGCACGTCAGCCGCCAAGGGATTCTCACGTGATCGGGGGTCTAGTCATTCGGATTTGTCCCTTTCAAGGCAATTCGGCCGACGACATACTCGACTTATAGATAGTCTAGCTCGCCAATATAGTAAACAACTGAATGAATGTATCCGTTTTTCGCAACACCGAGAGCGCACGGTCCCTAGAACTCAGCGGGACCGAAGCGGGGAATGTTTGGAATAGAAGCCTCTTAGCACCGCCACTCGACTATCCTGGCCTCGATCAGAATTTGACGTACGCGGGGTAAAACACCCGGTCTCAGTCTAAACGAGAGTGTGTGCTGAGAGAATCAAGTATACTTTTACCAACCCAATATCATATATTTTCAAAATACGATGTTTCAAGTATCGCACAGCGCCTCAATACCGTTATATAGAACCTTGACTTTGGCGCCAATTCTTCCTCGGTCTTCATTCAACGCAACCTTCATCAAATGGAACTCTAAACGGGTCCCGGGACTCAAGCCAGCAGATGTGTAATTTCAACCTAACATACTTGGTATGTGTTCGACTTGTGTAACCGTTGCCGGTCTCAAGGTCGTCAACGCTGATGGGGAAGTGAACTAGGACTTTCTTAGTGTGACTCTATCTGAGATAATTCTCTGGAGACAATATAAGCAGCGTAAGAGTGCGTTGGATTAGTGTGGTCATGCGGTGTGGCTACGAGATGTCTGTTGGTTTAGTATATCCACTCCAAATTAGTATCTTCCGCTTTCAAGCACCAACACAGCGAACGTCAAACTCCATGGAAATTTGTTACATGTTGTAGCTACAAACTGGAAAATAGGTATGAGAATTATAATGCAATACATGGATGATGGGGACTGTGTGATGATGTTATACGCGTGGCTACACCTCGAGCTTTGGCTTCGCGTCGTCTTCTTGGGAGATCCTAGGCTTTTTATTCTGTAGCACCGGAACTGGGACCTAAAGTACCGGTTAGGTAGTGGAGTCTCGGGTGAAGGAAATCGGACTGACCAAATGTTTAACCACAACTACTTCGTCGTCGTCAGTTTCGAGATCATCTATATCGATGATATCTGGAGTAACGCTGCGAGGCCGTTTCATCTTGGGCATGGGACTGGGGGCCGGCAAATGGGAGTCCCTAGTTTTTTGAGTAAATGGTATGATTCCGCGGGCTTGCAACCAATCTAGCAACGCTCAACGCACGGATTCCTTCCATTATTGTATACACTCACCTTCGGATGCGTAG
>JANWGL010005013.1:0-15682 GCA_025200755.1 Ceratobasidium sp. C01 | reverse complement strand
CTCAAATGGATTAAACTCGCAGTTAGTTTATTGAACTTGCAACCAGATTCATTGCCTCTTGCTTCGAGCGTTGCTCTGTGCTCCTTCCTCAAACCCACTCGATGGACTATTCGCCACTCAGTCTGGAATCACCGGAGAGCTTTCCCCCGGTCTTGATTTGTGGCTCGCAGATAAAAGTCTGGGTCATCATGGTCGTCCCCCTGCTCGTCCTTTGTCTGCACCCGACGATCTCGAGATATATCAGGCACGATCGTGTCAATACACTACCGAGTACAGTAGATCAAGTACAGGTACTGTAGAGTCATGATTAACTTTTCTCCTCCCAACGACAGCGAGCCCTGGTACATACTGTAACCAGGACTCTCTACCCACTCGATTTGCCGTAAGTTACCCTGGAGTTCGGGAGCAATAGTGCAACTGGATGCAACTGCCCCAACCTCGCTATACAAAATGTATGAATATGTGAGGGGTCTCGACGCTAACCTGCTTCAGCTCCGTATCGCCAAAATCAACAAATTATACCGATATGTTCACTTCAAACAGTCGGTGAACTCCCGGTTATTTCAAATGCCCTCGATCGGTTGGGATCGACATGTGGCGAGTGTCGATCGCGATGACAGGTCATTTTTTCGCACCCAAGTTGGAGAGCTGGCACCACTCACCATGACGCGTCGGTTTCATGTATTTCATTATGATACCGAATGAAGGTATATTGAGAGCTCGCGCTGACGTTGGAGCGCATGGCTAGTCACTTGTTTGACACTTCACGATTCTGAAACCGGGCTCCTCCGTTCGAATGAATTCTTCATAAGACTCAGTTGGTCCAGATTGATCGCATGTGCATGTCAGGCGCACAGCCGGGACATGAATGAGAAAGTCGACATGATGCATTAAAAATCGAAATGAGCTGGGAGCCACCCATGCTTTGTGGCGGTATCTTTGCTTGCAACAGAATTTGTCTAGCCTCGAGGTTGAGAAATTTTATATAACGCTAAAAGCTCCACTTGTGATAGAATAGGTTGGTATTAATATAATTGAACGAACTCGGAATGATCGTCACTCAATCTCTAGTCAAACGTGGGCCAGGCGTACCTGAACACAGGGTGTATGCGTGGCGTTGAATGACGGTGTTGCAACTACTTCATCTTACAGCATTGATCTTCACGCAGTGGAAGGATTTCGCGGACTAGTGCATTTTATCAAGCCGGTAAATTCAGGTCGACGCGGCGACGCGTTGAGTGGGTCATTAGTTGGCCTGATGTCTGATATTCCATTCAAGTTTTCTCCGAACGACCTCTCTCCACTTGTTGAACAAAAAAACAGTGCCAGGTTGTTTTGCGGGGTGATTTGACCTCGTTCTTGAGTTTTTTTTGTACAATTGTGGTGCATGTTTGGGCTTGAGTCCTTGTGTAGGCTTTCTTGTAACGGACGATCCTCCCCATTGAATATTGAGGGGGATCAATCGATATGTTATAGTAGTGCGCCGTATCACTACATCGCGTACCTCATCTTGGCCTGGCTCGTCGCCTGAGGTGCCCCCGTATGGGGCATAGGTGATTCTCGAATGATATTGTGCCCCCTGGGAAGAGTGCTCAAGAGAACAGGTGACATTCTAGCCTACCTTGGCCCTCTTTGCTACAGCTCCCAGAGGCTTTGGCACATAGATCGTACTTGGAGGCGTAATGATGTTCGGCACTCTTGTGGTATCGTAACACCTGTGGGCGCTTTGGGAACATCAAGCTACATATTGGTGAGTTCCCTAATTTGGAGGTGCTCTGGCGCCTCAGAGCTCTCTCTTGAAACTGAGCACGCGGTAAACGCCTGAAATGAAGAAAAAGGCTTCACCTTAGGCTTAGGGGCCGTTGGCATGAGCACTGTATCGGGAATGATCTCTGCGTCGTATTTCGCTCCGCCAAGGGCGGTACACATGCCCGTGGTTTGGTCGGCAGTTGTAGCGCGCTCGAGGGATATAAGAGTCTGATCGACGATTAGATGCTTAGACGGGCATGCTTCAATCATCAATTAGACTCGCGGAACCCATGTAGCTTCATGCCTGCAGCGGTAGTACATCTCGGCGCGAGGGGGCAGTTCACTCATCTTGATGTCCCCTCCGAGGGAAAAAGCTTTGTCGCTTTTTAGACTCCCAATAAATGATAAAAAACGTTCACAAACACTCTTGCTTATGATTATGTCTTCCATATACAAGGTCTTCACACTATTGAAGGCGGATTCACTGGAGGCACTATAGGCATATAGTCATTTGATTCTAAAGAGAATGGGACAGAAAAACATATTAAATTGAGAGCGGCAGGGTAAGTTGCACTACTCTATCGTTTGTTCCGTGGCTCAAATAGCCTTGGCTTAGTTTGTTGGTAGGTTATTAGACTTTCAGTAAGTAATAGTCTATTGAGGTAGGCATTAGGGAAGAAGGGTGGTGCTCTGTTCACTCCGAGCAAAGGTTCCGGTAAATGGCAGGCAACAAGGACTAAGGTTTACCTGCTCGATTTCCTTCCTCCAGAAACTCCTTTGTATACAGTGATGGGTGTTGAATGCATGGCATGAGGTTACTGTAAACGCGAGTGCGTCGGTGCAAGAAAAGCCAAAGGCTATCACTTTCGCTATGCACCTGCTTCCCGAGGGACCAGATGTATGCGTGATATTGAAGGTCTGCCTGGTAGCTACCTTATATAGAGCAATTCATATGGAACCGTGGTGACCGATAGACCGGTGAGCTGCAGTAAACGGACAGGCTCGACGCGGAGTAAATAAATCGGAAAATTGGATGACCCAAACTTTATTCTGGCTTTCTCCGAATGTCCGTCCAGTTAGCGCTATCAAGCGCTTCTACAAGAGGATTCGGTCTCGCTCATGAGGAAGTCGCCTCCTCGTTGAACATCGAGGCAGGGTTGATCAATGTGTTGGTGCTTCGCGTGGCTACGCCTGGCCTTGCTCGCCGTCCAGGACCCACTAGCATAACACCTCGATGAGCTTGTGTCGCCCGAGAAGAATCCGGAAAATTCTAACCCGCCTTGAAATTCTCTCGCTGTAACCTCAGCAGGTGTTGGGTATGTGCGCTATACTTCGACGCACAGTATGGCTGGTTGCTCTCCGTACCGCCTCTGTACCCGCGGGCGCTTAGGAAATGTCAAGCTGCTGGTGAGTTCCTTCATTGGGAGGCGCCCCTAGCTGTTTCAAACTTTCTCTCGAAATCAAGCATGCGGAAACAGTCGCGACAAAAAAAGATTGATCCTGATTTTAGGGGTCATTGACCCGAACTCTGTATGGAGAACACTCTTTGCGCTGTATTTTTATCCGCCAAGAGTAGGATGCAAACCTGCGGTTTGCTAAGCAGGCGGAGTGCCTGAGGAGTATAAGAGTATGGTGCACGACAAGGCGATTACACTGCAGTCTCCAATTACACCCCTGGGAACCATATATCCTCATGCCCGCAGCAATCATACATCTCGACACCAGGGGGCAGCTCAGTCGTCTTGATGTTCCCTCCAAGGGAAAATGCTTTGTAGTTTCTCAGTCTTCCAGCACCAGTAAGCGACGAACACATTCCACCGACCCTCGATTAGGCTCAAATCATACATAAATAGGGCGTCACACTATTGATGGTGGTAGATTCTCCGGAGAGACTCATGGAAAACAGACGTTTGATTCGAGAGAGAATGGGGGAGAAATACATATTATCATTGGAGGCAGCAAGGTGGGTCACGTTGCTAGGTGTTTATACCATGGCTTATGTTACTTTGGACTAGTTCGTTGGTAGGTTATTGGTCTATTCGTAAGTAATACTCCACTGACGTAGAATCCAGGAAAGAAGGGCAGTGCTCCGTTCACTCCGAGCCAAAGGAACGGCGAATGGCATTAAATGAGAGACTAAGGCTTACCTGCCCGAGTGTCCCCGTCAGTAGTCTACAACGTATGCACTGATGAGTGTTGAGTGTTGATAAGTAATAACTACACTGTAAGCGTGACTACTCCAACGCAGGAGAAGCTACAAGTTATAAAGTGGATTTTGCGTCTCCTTCTAGACCTTAGCGTTCGTTGAGTTATTGTGCATTGCATTATGGGTGGTCGTTAAATCTTTCAGAGAGAAGGCACCGTAAATACCCAATGAAGGAGAGTTGCTCTCGTGTGCCCAGCGGCTGTTCTAATTTCTTCCTAACGAGTCGAGCGCAGCGTTCGGTATTGTGTAGCTATCGTGGAGGCATTCGGCATGCAAGTGCATGGTGTCCTTAGCCATGCAATTTTTCCAACACCCGAGAGCGATACAGAGGGAAACAGAGGGAGTCGTATCTCACGGGGATGTCAAAATAAGTGCATTGGAGCTCGCGCTAACTGTTGGGGCGTGTCGTCAGGGATTTGTTTGGCGTACGGTGGCTCTGGAACTCATATTCTTTGTTTGGATAAATCTAGTATTGATTGCTCTCTGTGCTGCCATAGTGCCTGCAGGCGCTTGAGGATACCAAGCTGCATCGGTGAGTTCTCGGATTTGGGAACGCCCCCTACGGCCCTAAGCTTTACAGTATCTTGAAATCGAGCGTGTGGTAAATGGGATTTGCCTCAATTTGAGGAGATCTTGGCTTGAGTTCTGCATCGGGAATAATCTCTACGCTGCATTCCTGTCCGTCAAAAGCGGTACACAAGCTTGCGGTTTGCTGAGCGGTTAGAGCGCGCCGAGGCTTATAAGAGTGTGATAGATAAGAAAATGAGTACCTTACTATCATCAACTGAACCTGAATAATCTAAAACCTCATGCCCTCTGCAATTATACATCTCGGCGCCGGAGGGGCCTTCAACCGTCTCGACGTCCCCTCTGAAGGAAAAGGCTTTGTTGTTTCTCAGTCTCCCGGCGCCAGTAAGCAATGAATACATTTCACGGGGGCTCGCTGGGGCTCATATTTCCCCTATAAAAGAACGTCACACTATTGGTGGTGGTAGATTCTCTGGGGAAACCAACGGCAAACAGACGTTTGACTCAAGAGAGAACGGAGGAGAAATACATATTACCGTTGGGAGCAGCAAGGTGAGCCGTGGTGCTAGGTCGTTTGTTCAATGGCTCATGTTACTTTGGGGGGCTAGTTCATCGGTAAGTTACTAGTCCGTTCCTAAGCGACGATCTACTGACGTAGGCTCCAGGAAAGAAGAGCGGTACGCTGTTCGCTCCGAGCAGAGGCGTTGGTGAATGGCAGTCAACGAAGGACTAGTATTTATCTGCTCGAGCTCGGCCTTCCGTAGGCTGCCGTGCATGCAATGTTAATGTTTAATGTACGACGTAGCATTACTATAAGCGCTGGTGTGTCGACGCACGAAAGCTAGAGGCCGCAATGTTAGCCATGATCCTCTCGCCATGAGAATAATGACCTCCTGAGTTATTGCGCACTGCGTGCTAATCCTAAGAACCCTGCCCGTGTGGGAACCAATCATCATAAGCCTAACAGCCTCAGAATAGCTAGCTCTCACCCAGATGTAGTAAAATGCGGGATGTATGCGTGGTGTTAAAGTTCTGTGGCATATCCACCATGTTCTTCAGACCAGTGTATTGCACCGGACAGGCAAAAATAGGGCAACACAACGATACGGGAGTAGGCAAACCGGAAATTACACATCCGAAATCTTATTCTAGGGTTTCGAATGGCTCTTTCCAATTATAATGCATACAAATGCGCTCGAGCTTTTCCGTAACAGCATCCGGCCCCCCTCTTGAGTAGCTGTGCACGATAGCGGTACTAGTTCGGCCTCGAGTTCTCGCGGAGGCCTCCATGTGATGGATGCCCTTCTCCTTCCTGAATCTCGAGGCTGAGTCTATCAGTGCATTAGGACTCCGCGCGGCTACACCATGTGCCACTTTAGCCGTACTTCTCGTCTAGGACAAGCTAGCATAACACTTGCGTGATCACCTAACGATGTTGTATCCCTGGGAATAACACAAGAAAATCGAAACGACCCTAGCTCGCCTCGGTTCTCTTTCGCTGTGACCTCCACCGGTCATGGGTATGCGCGTTATACTTGGTGGTGTGGTATTGCTAGTTGTACTCCGGACCGCCATCGCACCAGTGGGCGCTTGGGGAAAATATCAAGCTGCAATGCCGAGTCTTTTCAATTTAGGGGCGCCTCAAGTCACCCATGCTCCCTTAAGCATACGAGCGCATGCCGGAAACAAGAATTGCCTCGATTTTAAGGATTTTGACCTGCGTACTACATCGGGGTTAATCTCTGCGCCATATTTCTATCTACTAAGATTAGCTCACAAACCCGCGGATTGCTGAGCGGTAAGGGTGCGCCGAGGAGTACAAGAGTGTGGTAAACAAAAAGACGACCTCCCTACAACTCTCAACTGCTCCTGTACGCTCCACTCATGCCCGCAGCAATTGTTCATCTCGGCACCAGGGGGCAGCTCAGTCGTCTTGACGTCCCCTCCAAGGGAAAGAGTTTCGTCGTCTCTCAATCATCCAGTACCAGTAAGCGACAAACACTGTTAGCAGATACCCACATAGGCTCATATTGCCTGCATAAAAGAACGTCACACCATCGAGGGTGGTAGATTCTCTGGGGAAACTCATGGCAAACAATCATTTGACTCAAGAGAGGTTGGGACAGAAATACATATCATAATCGGAGGCAGCAAGGTGAGTTATGGTACTAGACGATGTATTCTATGGCTTATATTGGTTTGAGTTAGTTTATTGGTAAGTTATTGGTCTATTTGTAAATAATACTTTATTGACGTGGGTTCTAGGAAAGAAAGGGGATGCTCCGTTCTCTCCGAGCCAAGGTAACGGCGAATGGCATTGAGCAGGGGATTAATGGTTACCTACTCGGATGCAATAGGACGTCCTTTCCCCAGAACATTTTTGTATACAGTAATGGATATTGAACGTGTGAGAAATTGCTGTAGGCTCAAATGCGTCGATGCCGAAAAGGCCAAAAGCTGTAACGTGATAATACATCCCCGTTCATAAACCTAACGTAACTTTAAGCTATCCCGCTTCTGCTCTAGACGAACGTTAGGTCTTTCAGAGGGAAGAGATCGTAAGTACCCTGCAAGGACAAGTTTATCTCATACTCTAAGTATATTTGTATTCTTCTCTAACAAAGTTGTGCACAACAGCAGTGTTGACTTAGTCCCGGATGGTTGACGCTAGGTACAGTATTAGTAAAAGTACGTTATGACCATCCTCAGAGGGAGTGATTGCTTCGAACAAGAAGGTTGTTTCGGAAGCGGTCGTACTGAAAAATACTTGCGCTGAAAGCCCCAATATGCGAGATAATCAATCAAATCCTAAATTTCAGTCTAAAGTAGACCAAATACATCATGGATACAAGGTATATGCGGTACACGCAATGTTTACTCTTCGAATAATCCATTTATGGTCTAAACCCCGATATAACCGGGTTGTTTTATAGGCCAATATACTGTACTGAGCCGACAAGGCCCGTCGACTGACAAACAGGGGATCCGAAATCGGACAACCTAACCCAGTTTTCTCCAGACCCCAGTTTTCAACTTCTTTTAGACATCAAAGCTGCCGAATTCACCTGTGGAAGAGCTAACCCCACATAAGTTTATCATGGCCGAGTACTTTTTGAGTTAGTGCCCCGCGTCCCCAGATCGTTTGGCGGCGGATGATGCTGTGAAGACCCTGCGGAGATACTCGCACATTGTGGTCCTGGAGGTGCTCTGACCCCGCCGCCGGATGCCCATGCACAACAGTGAAACGACCTCAACTTAAGATCCTTGTGTAAAATTACAGGCGGCGAATAATTGATTTTCAGTTCACTTATTGCTCTATATCGCACTATCGCGTGTATTCTTACCTGTACTATCCGCCTTGCACACGACACCCCAGCGTCCAGAAAAATTAGATCGCCAGTGGTCTCCCATCTCATGGGGAGAGTACTAAAACGGGAGGAAGAAACACTAGCCTTCGACCTGACCCTTCTCTCTATAATTTCCACAAGCCCCGGGGTTGCCGTTGTGCTAGATGGTGAAATATCATTGGTTGTTCTCTATCTCGCATTTGTGCCAACCGGCGCTTGGGACATGCGGTCACGCTTGTGCCCCCCCCAAAAGTAAAGGTGCACTTGTCGGCGCCGTTTTCTCTCGGGCACTCCAAGGTACTTTAGCGATCGAGCGCTCAATAAGAACGCGCTCCAGCAAAGAAGGCTCGTCCGAATCTTAGGGATGTTCGTATCTCCACATCCGGGAAATTCTCCGCAACCACGCCCGCCTCAACCGAGAGAAGTCTGCAAACCGGCGGTGTGCCGATAGTTCAGGCACACCAGAGGCATATAAAACGTAGCAAGTGGGAACATTATCGCTAGCCCAATCCCCACTCGTACATCTTATATTACTCCATGTCTGAGGCAACTGCATATTTTGGCGACAGGGCGCTATTCAACCGCCTTGATGTTCCTGCCTGGGGAAGGAGTTTTGTTGTTTCTGCCTTCCCCAGTGAGCAATGAGTACAACTCATAGAGAACACCGCTTATAGGTGTATATTTCCTATATAGACATTCACACGGTCGAAGGCGTATACAAAGGGGACACCCAAGGTGAACAGGATTATGTTTCAGAAGTCAACGAGGATGAGGTACAGATCAAAATTGGGAACGGACTGGTGAGTCGCAATACTAGACCGTTGGATGCATGGCTCACAGGGCTTGACCCAGTTCATTGGGAGGAAGACTGGTTTTACGCTCGTTTCGTCCAATGGTGAAGGCGCATGGAAGTCATCTGAGGAATAAAGTTTTCGCGCTCGAACGCCCTCCTCCCTAGACGTCCGTGAATGCAACTATGGATGTTGAATGAATATATCGTTGTAACCGCCCCCGCGTTGCTACAGTATAATACAGGAAAATTTAAAAGCATACTATCCACATCAGTCGGCTTAGCTACCTTATTAGGGTAAGTGTAAAACTAAAACGACCTCAAGAAGAAGTCCTCTCGATCGTTATGCAATACCAGGTTCCTCAAACTATTCGCAAGACATCTAGGGAGCGAAGGTCATATACCCAAGCTCAGACCGTAAGAAAACGACTAAGAGATAAGTTAGTAAGATCGAGATAACTATACAAGAGATCTCAGTCGAGTATGACGCGTATGGACGAGTGGAATAGTAGACTATATGCGCCGTCCCAACATCCTGGACAATAATCTGGTTACTTGGAGCTTCGATTCCAATCCAATAGGGATTATCTGTCGACGATCGAACTGCAACAGACTAGAGAAAGCGAGCCATTGTGACGACGGGCCAAGCGAAAGAAAAGAAGATTTCATGGCTCGAAGTTTACTTTAATACTATATCGTTTATTTCCCTCTAAGCCCATTTTTAATCACTAGCCGCACAAATAAATGATTTTATCTACCTGTACCGCATGGCGAATCAACCTCGGTTGTATTGCGTCAGTCGGGTAACACTGACATCCCTTCAAATTACTGCGTTCTGCTTTCGAAACGAACGTTACGTCTTTGGGGGCTTATCATGAATGTTCCACGAAAATGAGTTGACCTCGTGTTCGCTAACGTTGATCGAATTTGTGCCCGAAAGTCATGCTCAATGCAGTGTTATTTCGGTCTTGGATAAATGACGCTGGGGCTAGCATAGTGTGGGTGCATTGGGCCGCGCTAGCCACGCGAGAATGACATAGAAAAATCAGATACTGTACGACACTAGCTTACCTCGAGGCATTTTTCCTCGTTGAACCCCTATATGCGTTACGAATGCCTATTATACCCCGCAGCGCGGTATTTGTTCGCCGGAGGCACACATACTTTCCAGATCAGGAACCAATCCCGCACAGCCTTGGCGCTCGGAAAGATGCCAAGAATTGTTTGTTCCTCCGGGAAAATTCCATGATTGCGCGTTGAGCATTGCAACTGAGCCATCACGATCTCCTATGTGAATGTATGGATCCACGCGGTATGAACCAGTTTCGTATCTCTCCTAATCTCCTTAAATCTTTGATACTTGTGTCTAGATTAGAATACATGTATATATGCGCATTTATATACATATTAATCCCAATAGGGTACAAATGAAACCTTATCCTACAATAAGTGCCCGTCTCGCCTCTTCCGCTGAGGTGCTCATCTCGAAGCTTCCGCAAGCGACATCCAAGTGATTAAAGTCGAAGTTTTACCCCGATTCTATGGGTATCGAAGGTTTAATATATAACTAAGAGAGTGCAGGAGTGACTTACACGCAAAGGCGCGATGTGTTCACCAATTCCCCCCGAAACTACTTACCTACTTAGCGCGCTCTCGCGCTACTTCCAACAGGTCACTCACGCGCACATTTCTTGATAGCTCAAGTGTGGTGGGAGGGCGCAGGACGACGAGGCGCGTTTTGTGGTGGTGGCTCGGGCAATAAGGCTCAAAGCGGCTTAGAGCCCGCCATAATCATATTATGTAAGTCTCGCACTGACCACCTCTTGCGCTTTTATAAAATACGTTGGGTTTCAGGTGAGCTGAGGTGCTACTCTTCGCTATGTCCGAGGGTAACACTTTGCGTTTTATTAGTTTTTTTCTCTGCTGACCCACTCGTATCCCCTTCCAGCCAGCCACTGGGACCAGTACGTCTACAGCGATGCCTTCAACCGAGAGTGCGATGCGCAGTTCGGGCGTCTCGTGTGCGGCTCCCCTGGTCCCGACCCCGACGATCGTCCCAGCCTTTTGGACAGCGATGACGCTTCCAGCTTGACTTGGGTCGACTCCTCTGACCACGGCGTCTCCAAACTCGAGGCCTATCTCTACTACAACGGCCTCCGCGGCAATAGCAAGCGTGGGCCAAAGCTGATCTACAGGACCTCGACGGATATCTTCTCGCCACCGTCTGGGCCATCGCAATACCTTCGTATGATGCAGCTCCTCACCGTTCACCAGCATGCCAAACTCAGCCAGAACAACCTATGGGCAACGGTTCGTGATGAGGTTCGTGATCTTCTCGAAGCGTAGCAATCCGTGGCCTGACATTTGTTCCAAGACGGCTGGAATCCTCGACCGCAAACAGATCAAGTTCACCTCCATCGACCTCGTTCGCTTCCGTTGGGAAGAGAAGACCGAGGACGGTCCCCACAAGACCGTAACCAGTGCTGTCACCATCTGGGTTGGCGTCCGTCCCGACAGTACGAACGGCGACGCCGCTTTCAACTCCGCTCAGGACATTTTAAAGCTCCTTAAGGGGTACGACATTGACGATATCGACATCGCCTATCGCGAGTCGGAGGTTCAGCCTCTCGCTGGTCCCACCCTCTTAGCCTCAGTCGACGATCTCCATCCGCTCAAGAGCGTCATCGACTGGATCACGACTGCTCTTAGCCTGCCCATTGCCGGATTGAAGACGCGTCACATCCAGGGCACCTTAGGTTTCTATTTCAAGGTCGGCGAGGATCTCTATGGCGTCACTGCACGCCATGTGCTGTTCCCTGACACGGAAGGCAATGACCCCTATAGCTACGACACTTGTACGTTCGTCTTCTCTGTCTCCTTCCAGAAGATGAACGGAATTCTGACTACACCTGCACAGCTGCTCCAAAGAAACATGTCGCCCTCATGGGCAACAGAGCTTTCGACGACCTTCTTGCGTCCATTAAGGCGCTTATCGGAAAGTTAAACACCACCACCACCATCTTGGAGAAACGTGTCAAGACGTACGCAGCGAGGGCGGAGGGTGGCGACCGACAGGCGGCGACGACCCTGTCGGAGTTCCAAAAGAACCTGGTCGACACGAAGGCGACGATCGTGGAGCTCAGGAAGTTCTTCGCGACGTTGAAGAAAGACTGGTCCGAAATCAACAATCGCGTCATTGGCCACGTCGTCTGGTCGCCGCCCCTCACCGGCCTCAATGCCCCTCACGGCTACACGCGAGACGTGTGCGTTATCAAGTTGAACAAGGAGAAGTTCTTGCCGAGTCTGAGGGGTAACGCGATCGACCTAGGTGTGTGCTGACCCGTCCGACTAAAGGTGCCTAATCTAATTGTTCATGTTTAGGCACGGAGATCGAGTGTGGCAAATTCATGAGTCTCCTGTACCCTGGATACGATGTGCCCTCCAAGTTCGATTACCCCGTGGATCGTCTTTACCTGCTCAAAGTCATTCTCGCTGCCGCCGAGATCAATAGGCCGAACAGCCAGGACATCGAGGGCGACCCCACGCGATTTGTCTTCAAGCGCGGCCACAAAACGCTCACTACCATCGGTCGTCTCAATGGTTTCGCGTCCCGCCAACGCCGCTACAACCTCCTCGGCAACTTTGACTCGGTCGAGGCAGCGGTGTACCCGTATGACAACGATTCGGGTCTGTTCTCTCGAGGCGGCGACTCTGGAGCTGCCATCGTCGGCGCCCACAACGACTTCGTCGCCCAACTCACCGGCGGTACTGGGGCGACCGACTCTCCCGACATCACCTACGGTACCCCCATGGAGTGGCTCTGGAACGACGTCATCAAAGTCGAGTTCCCCAACGCCGAACTATTCTTCGAGGTCCCCGCCAACAACTAGGTTCGTCTCTTTCCCTTGTTTTCGTCCATCCCTCATTACTCTGTAATTGACAACGTTCATGTCTAGGCCCTTGCGAGATGTTCTCGCATCTCGTTTTTTTTCTTCGACAATAACTGCTCGTCGGTCTTCCTTCTTCCTCCACGCTCATTGTCTCCTGCGACCCGTTCTCGTTTCTTGGTCCCCAGTTTCTGTTTTGGTTGGGTTATTGGCGCATACAGGTGCTTTGATCGTCGAGCGGCTGTACAGGTTCGTCCTCTCTCATCCCTCTCGTCTCTTTCCACCGCTCATGACTAACGATTCGATTTCTACGCAGCCCTGGCCTTTGGCGAGCCGTCTCGCAAATGTCTGTCTCTGCGACTATCTTTCCCATCCATTCCCTCTTTCTTTCCCCCGTCTATGATTTGGTGTTCGTTTTCTTGGCCCCCCGCTTCGTGTTTGCTGGTCGTTGGTGCAAAGGCGTGCTCTCGACGGTTGGAACTGCTGTTCAGGTTCGTGCTCTTTCTTCCGTCTCGTTCTTGCACCTCATTTACCGTAATCATAAGCATACAACCTTAGATGCTCGCGGCTACCTTATCTTGTACTAAGTTATGCGTTAAATATTATACGTATATATTTAGCATTTATTCAAGGATGTGGGGGAGTGTTTGCGCACATACGCGCTCAGCGATGAAGCACATTTCACTTAGTGCTCGGAGCTCAACTCACCTCCTGAGTCCTATATCAGTCGTACCAGCCGTTTTGGAATACTGAAAAATCGGCTGGGCACGAGCCTATTTAGGAATATATGCTTATGCTGAGATATAATTTCACGATTTGCTCAAGCACCTCAAAGCATCCATCCGCTTGATCCACCACTTATCGCAGGCTACATTCCATCTCTTCGAATCTGCTAGCGTGCACAGACCGTCAAAATGCTTTGAGGACTGACAAGTCCATGTTTACAGTTGGGCACAGCGATGACAGAGTACACTGGGAGCGCAAGAGCCAACGCAGAACACTTGAATGCATGAAAGGGAGTTTAAGCTGAGGCCTCGTTCCATGATCCATCACAGCTTACTCTATAATCAGCAGGGTACCAGACGCATACACCCGGATCGTACTCTCGAGACAACCTCTGACCTTGTTCCATATCCAATTCGCAGATGGGGGACCATGCGGGTTGGGCCAACCGCTAGACGTCGAGTGTCGTCAGTCATCGGTATAATAAAGAGTTTGTGGAGCGTGGCTAAACCCTTAATGATGTTGCGGCTTTGTACGCTGTGGCTTTTGATCCATAAGTTGATAGGAAAGGCCGAATCTTTCGGGAAGATTTACCACATGGTACATTTGGATGTATAACTATAATAATATCTGTTTGTAAACAATACTTTATTGGTGTAGGTTCTAGGAAAGAAAGGGGGTGCTCCGTTCTCTCCGAGCCAAGGTAACTGCGAATGGCATTGAGCCGGGAATTAACAGCTACCTGCTCAGACGCGATAGGACGTCGTTTCTCCAGAACCTTTTGGTATACAGCTATGTATATTGAACGTGTGAGAAACTGCTACCGGCCCAAATGCGTCGATGCAGAAAAGTCCAAAAACTATAACGTGGCAATACATCTCCGTTCATAAACCTAACGTAATTTTGAGCTATCTCGCTTTCGCTCTAGACGAACTTTAAGACTTTCAGAGGGAAGACATCGCGAGTACCCCGCAAGGACAGCTCTATTTTAAAACCTCAGAGGATATTTGCATTCCTCTCTAATAAAACCGTGCGCAATAGCAGTGTTGACTTGGTGCCAATACATTATTAGAACAAGTAGGTCGCGACCATCCCTAGAGGGAGCGGCCTATTTGAACAAGAAGGTTGTTTCGGAAGCAATCGTGCTGAAAAATACTAATACTTGCACTCAAAGCCTGGTACGCGAGATAATCAATCAAATCCTAACTTCAGCCTAAAGCGGACCAAATACATCTTGGATACAAGGTACAGTATATGCGGTACACCCACTGTTTGCCCTTCGAAGAGTCCATTTACGGTCTCAATTCCGATACAAGCGAGTTGTTCTTCAGGCCAATATACTGTACTGGACCGACAAGGGCCGTCGACCGACAAACAGGAGATCCGATGTCCGACAACCTAACCCAGTTTTCTCTAAACCCCAGTTTTCAACTTCTTGTAGACATCAAAGCTATCGAATTCATCTGTAGAAGAGATAACCTCACATAGGTTTATCTCGGCCGAGTACTTTTCGAGTTACTGCCCCGAGTCCTTGGATCTTTTGGGCGACGGCGCCGTGAATTACCCGACGAAGATACCCTCACCTGTGGCCCCGGGTGTGCTTTGAGCCTGTCGCCAGCTGCCCACCCGCAACAGTGATTCGACTCCAACCTGGGATCCTTGTGTGGGATTTCAGGCGATGAACAATTGAACTTCAATTAACCTATTAGTTCTCTATTGCTCTATTATGTATCTTCTTTCTTATACGATCCGTCTGGCGCATTACGCCTGAGCGTCTAGATAAAGTAGATTACCAACGGCCTTTCATCCCACAGGGCGAGTACTGAAACGGGCAAAGGAAATACTAGCCTTCTATCTGAACTTTCTCTCTAGAGCCTCCACAGGCCTTGAGTTTGCACGGAATACTAGATAACGAAATATCATTGGTTGTTCACTAACTCGCCCTTGTTCCAACCGGCGCTTAGGGACAAGAAGTCGCGCTTGTGACCTCCCGAAAGTAAAGGCGCAATTGGCGACACCGTTTTCTCTCAGGCCCTCCAAACCGCCTTAGGAATCGAGCACGCAACAAGAACGCACTCCAGCAAAGAAGCCTCGCCCAAAATTTAGGGGACGTTGTCCGTATCTCCGTATTAGGGACATTCTCCGCAACGGTATCTCCCTCAACCGAGAGCGGTGTACAAGCCTGCGGTGTGCCGAAAGTTTAGGCGCCCCAGAGGCGTATAAAACGTAGCGGACGGGGGCATCATTGTAACACAACGCCCTCTTGTATATTCTATATTACTCGATGACGCCTGTACCAGCAACTGCACACTTCGGCGACAGGTCGCAGTTCAACCGCCTTGACGTTCCCTCCTTGGGAAGGAGCTTTGTTGTTTTTGTCCTTCCCAGTAAGCAAAGCACACAGCTCATAGAGACCGCCGCTTATACGTGTACATCACTATGGACCCAAAAC
>JANWGL010005009.1:4180-26444 GCA_025200755.1 Ceratobasidium sp. C01 | reverse complement strand
CCCTGAATTACCACAGTGGAGAGTGGAAGTGCAGAATAATTTGTGTTCGAGAGTGTCGCAGATGTATGATCATGACGGGTTTTTTGATAACGCAATGGTTAACTGTTTGTTAAGGACCGAGACAGACACCGGGTAAGGAATGGAGGCAAGATATAAGATAGGACCAGCGTGGAAGGCAGAGCCACGAAGGACCTGTGACTATGATGATCGCTTCAGTGCTCGCGCCTCCTCTCACCTCCAACCAATCGAGGATTTTCGTTATTTCTATGGGATAGTTGAAAATCCCGGGGGTGGGGGCAGGATCTCTCGGGAGCCCTCGTCGCCGACATCTTCGACAACGGCCCACTGTCCCGTTTTGATGATGACATAAGCAACCGGAGACAATCCTTATGTCGCCGGGCGCCGATCTTTCCCGGAGTGAGCCACCACAGCCTTATTCGAGTTTTTCTAGCGCGCCCCTGGCTTCATCACCCCACTGATATCATCTCTGGAAAGTCGCCGTCATGTCCGAGGTTGGCTCTCAAAGTGACACGGTTAGCAGAACCATGGTACGTCCCCTTCGTAACCTGATTCTATCACTGACCGTTCCTACAACTGCCGATAAGTCAGCTCCAGAAATCATCGAGATCCTGACCAGGCACGGCTGCCCCGACATCACGGACGACATTGATCTATCTCGGTGCAGCAGCAAGCCCATTGCTGGAGGTGGATTTGGCGATATATATCAAGGGACGTTACGGAACGGAAGTATGGTTGCCATCAAGTGCCCGAGGTTATATCTCAGCGCTAGTGAAGAGAACCGAGACATCCTGAAAGTGCGTATGTGTGTTTTTCCCTCCGCCCAGTCGGCACTCATAACCGTTTACAGACGGCGGCACGGGAGATCTACACGTGGTCAAAGTGCAAACACGCCAATGTGCTGGAGCTAAATGGACTCGCGTATTTCCATGACCATATTGCGATGGTCTCACCGTGGATGGCATATGGAAGCCTACAGCAGTATCTTACCTCACGACCCAAGTGTGATCGGTATCAAATAGTAAGTTGACCTGTAATGTGTCCGAGTTGCGACTAATATTCTACGTATAGTGCACCCAGATTGCGAGCGGCCTTGCTTATCTACATTCAATAGACGTTGTACGTACATTAGGTCTCTCGGAGTTTTATTTAACCCATGTTCATATGACTTAATATCATTCAGGTGCACGGCGACGTGAAGGGGGTAGGCACTCTCGCGCTTGAAGGCTCCATAAAGCCAGTGCTGACGTTTATGTATAGGCTAACGTACTAATCTCCTGGAATGACATTGTGAAGCTCACCGACTTTGGTAATACTATCCTCAAAACGCATACACTTCAATTCACTGGGACTAATACCGCGTCGAGCTTTTCGTTACGCTGGACGGTGAGCTCACTTTCCCATACCGAGCAAGACGTAGTTTTTTAGTGTACCGAAGGCACCTGAAGTTCTAGCAGGGACTACTGGGCATACTCCACAAGCCGATGTGTACGCACTCGGCATGGTGCGTCGAGCCCTTATTGCTAATACAATGACTCACAAATTTTCCACCATTTCAGACGATTCTTGTGGGTGATGTAGAATCTAGGGGGTCCCGAATTAATTTTTGAATTTCAGGAGGTCATCTCGGGCAAACTACCATTCCACGGGAGATCTGATATGCTGGTGCTTGGAGATGTTCTTCACAGGAAGTTGCTACCTGCTAGACCCGAGGACAGTATCCCAACCGGTACCCGTCATGGTGACTCTTTATGGGAACTTCTCACTCTTTGTTGGGAATACGACCCAAACACTCGACCTGAAGCGATCCGGGTTTCGAACGAGGTTGGTACAGTATATGTTATATTTTAATCTTTTGGCCTTCATTGTTTATAGGTTGTGCTAAGGATTTATTTCAGCTCAGGGCTATCCCACAAGAAGGTCTAAGCGAGACGGAACCTCCAACTAATCAGGGGGATCCATTATCCTCGCAGAGTAATTCTTTCACTTGTTAGTGTAATGAGCCGATTGACCGTTTTGAGACTTACAGACATCTTACTATTGCAGCGTTAGATCCACCCTCTCTCCCCGAACGTAGAAAACGCGACCTGGGGATTCCCTCTGTGGACGACCCGGCAGCCATTGTGCGAACCGGAGGACATGCCACCGCTAGTTCAAGTCTAACTTCGTATTACGGTACTCCCGCCACCCATTTCACCGGATCCCCCTCATCTAGTAAGTGATACGGAAGAATATCTTTGGCTTCCGGGTCGCCTAATGTTTACAGTGGGACAACACGTGGTCCGGTCTATTGACCGAATCGGGTCCCCGTCTGCTAGCAGGCCAGCTGTCGAGATAGTTCCACCACCTCCTGAGCCGTCTCCTGGTCTATCTCCAGGGCCGTCGCAAAGGTATGTGATCCCTCATATCTAGGTGTGCGTGTGGTTAATCATCTGGATCCCAGGCTAGTTCCCAATAACAAGATTACGAGCGGTGTCTATACCATTACCAATGTCGCCACAGGATCCCGTGCTGTACTGGGGGATGTCAGCCTTTCCTCCTCGCCACTCGCAGTCTCAAACGAGCTAGGCGCCGCAGAGGTAGGTACCTTGTTTTTATCACAACGCCAATTATTGATTAATCGTCATTATTAAAGTGGAAAATCCAACTTCTAGAGGGCGGAAACTACACAATAATGAATAGACGACACCCAATATATGCGGGCTGTGATTCTCAGATTAAACAAGGGGGGACCGTGAACGGTAATACTAGTCAAAAACGCTGGCGCATTAGTGCAGACGAGGATGGATATTTTGTGTAGGTGCACTGTATAACTAGTAGCCATCGGAGAGCTGACTTATGCCCTTGCAGGATCTGGACGTTTTCCACAAATTTACGTTTGACTAAATTCTATTGGGGGTTAGAATATACTGAGAATGACACACTGGTGAGTGCGCGAAGTCTTGTGGTCTAATATTTGCGTATCATATTGAGTGCTTTTTGGTTTTAGATTGTTTTACGCGCCGAGGCGAGTGGCACAAATAATAAATGGTGGATTGAACCCGCCACCACTTAAGTATGACCCGTACCTAATACGAAACCGATGCGTTCGCTCACTGTTGTTTCAGATGCTAGGATTGATATTCCTTCCAAATATTTCATCTAGAACGTACGCTTCTGGGTCTAGGATTTGATTTTACAGCCATGCCGTACTATCGATCACAACCCCGCAATAATCATAAGAAATCTTAGTTTAAAATAAATATTTCAGGATATCTACATAAATGTCTCCCTCAGGAGAGAACGTTCGTTTCACGTCGATCGAGAAAAGAGCTTAGAGGATAGCGCAAACTTTATTTAGATGTGCTAGGCAACGCCTTGGGTTTGTTCTCCAACCAGCCATGTACTCCAATCATTACCTTTGTCGCACCGGCAGCACGATGTAGCGCTTCCTCGAATGAGCTCGCGCGAATAAGTGGTAATCTCTTTAAGCTGTTTGGCTGTCGATCGTAGCGTTGAGTATGGGACCTATTACCCTCGTTAGACTCGCAAACCCCAAACACTCAACCTTCAATGCTTTCTGCTAAGATTTTCCCTCTACAAAGGCATTGTGAACTATCTAGTTCTCAATTTATAGCACACCTCGCACACAAAACCTATTTATATTCACCCTACCTTCGCCGCCTAACCTCTCGCACACGTATCTACAATTTCCCTTTTCTTATCTTTGTCCTTTCTTCATAATCTCAATATGGGAACCGTGATATAGTTTCTCCCCTACAAGCTCAACGACGAACTCTTTCGATTTCTCAGATGCTCCATAAAGTACCAAGAGACCGCCAAAGTACTTGAAGTAATAGCCAGTATGCAAAAAAGTGACCATCGCTCGTTACAAAAAGTCCACGCGAGCATAATTTCCCATTTTTGGGCTATATTGTCCACGAACATCTCACCATTCCATTAAAAAGTGACCCGCTTGATTCTTTGACCACTCAAAGCAAGCTGTTTATGTCATAATGTTGCACAGTGTCTGTTAGAATCACTTGCCACGCCATAATGTGCCGGTAGCAGCTTTAGGATGCTCGGGTCACGTGCTGAATTATGATATGATATGATACAACAGTGATATGTGATAAGATTATCGCGATCGGCAAGTTGACAACGGGTTATCTAATTTGATATTTGATAGCATCGTATTGACATTCGGACAGCCATAATCTATACAGTGATCATGTGACGGTACTGCTTTGCGTAGGGCTCCGGGAGAAACTGTTTGTAAGTTTCTAACCGAAAACACGCGTTGTGAGAAACACTTAGTCACAGTTTCAAACGGTTTGCATTGATTACTAAGCTTAATTACAAATTACATGTCTAGTATGCTAGTGTAGAGACATCCACTTGCTGCCGCTTTCTTGGCGGTAAGATTTCAGCGGGGGGTGATTCAAGTGAGTGTGTGGTTTTGATTACAGCGCACGGCTGCTCAGAAAGCATATCGGTTAACAGTTTTGACGATAGTGAAATCCCATCAGTGACCTCAATCTCGAAGTGATGTGGATTCCCCCGGGGGGTTGGTAGCACCCCGTATGCATTGTCAAGCAGGCTTTCCCGCTCCAACCCAGTTGCTATCACTACAGCGTCAAATGTGTCTTCATTTTCAATGCTATATGCTGATTCTGACGCATCCTCTTGCGTCGTACTCTTCACTGTTTGCGGAAGATCTGCAAACCGGAGGGTGGGACGTAGAGAGTTGGATAACTTCTTTTCATGTTAAATTTAATAGGTACTCATTAGATAATAGAATTAGCTTACTGGGCTATCTTTCTTCTCCTCACGCTTATAGTGTTGGCGAATTGTTGCCATATCAATCGGGGTTGATACCTTCTGTGAAGCACGATCGGGTGAATTTAGCTTTGTGAGTGTTGACATTGTTCGCTCTTCCGCCATAGAGTTAGGAACGACGCTTGCGAGTAGTACTCCCAGGTGCGCAAGGAGGTCTGCTGTGGGTACAGCGCATAAAGAACCCCAATATGTGTGCTCGGTTAGCGGCTTTGGAACCTGGTGGAATGGACTGAGCCCTCGAGTATACAATACCAGCTGGTTGCGAAAGGCGGTCTCGATCTGAGCCCAGCTGGCATAGCGTGCGAAAAGGGGAGCATCGGGATCTTTATTGTATACTCGTCCAAGTAGCTTGACAAGATATTCTCCAGCTATGGTATATGCGAGGAGGGATTGGCGAAGGTCTTGATCGGGGAGCCTATCAGCACCAGAGGCTAAGTGGCGGTTGCTCCAAGTTTCAGCCAACAATCACGTGGGATGGCGCAGCATAACATCTGAGTTTCGGTAACCTAGTTAACAGAGTGGAATAAGTTAGTAGAGACTATACAGATCATAATTCCTGTACATACAAATGTCAAGGAAAAAAGCGGTTGAATAAACCTGCCCAGTTTGTCCCTGGAACATCTCGTTGTGTCGGCCGTTTAGAACACTAGTTATGTCCTCTATAACTGATTCCGGTAGCCCAACGCCTAATAGACTACGATTGCTATTGGTAATTTCTCGAAAGCGAGCAAGGATTGCTAGCCAGAACAGATAGACATCGGAGAGGGTCGAGTGGCTTGATTCGAGGCATTTAATTGCTCGAGCGAACGGCTCCAGAACAGCCAACAGCTGAGTGAGTTCCTCCTGAAACTGTTGGACCTCAATGCGATCCAACATCCAGAAGATAGGTGAATCCTGTGGTTGTAGTAATTAGGTTTATTCTATCGCAACAAATGAAACACTTACGGATTTAGGATCCAAGACACCTGAAGAGAGAAGCTCGAGAATGAGGGGCAAACAACGTAAGGTCAAGCGAGAGGCATAATAATAAGAAGCAAATCGTGTGTTTCCGATTGCAATGAGTCCTTCGGCAACATGATGAATTACTCGAAGGGCCGCAAGGTGACGAGCCGCATAGGAAGACGTATGGAAATGGGTAATGATGGTTTTCATCTTCGTAATGCACGGCTGGAAATATTTGAGCTTCCCGATGTCCTTGGCAGCATTATTCAACTGATTACACGCATCCTGAAGAGCAATGATCCAAGGGTACTCGTTTTCTATTAGCGATCGAGCGGCTCGTGTATTACCCGCATTGTCCGAAACGATAGAGGCAAATCGCTCTGGCCCAATCTCTTTTAGAGTCTATATATGCTGACAGTTAAGTACTAGAGCACCAATATATGCGCATATACCTTATCTAGAACTCCGCTGATATGCTCGGCAGTATGTGAAACACCAGAGGCTTCGCTCCCGTCGATCAAGTACGCGTCCCGAGTTGAAGGGGCGGTAACATGAACTGTGTACACAGATTCATGCTTTCGAGTAGTTCCACCATCATACGAAAGTGTTAGCTGTTCCTGCTGGAAGAGTTCGTTTATTGATTGTTGATGGATGTATGCAGCCTTGGTCGTAATAAAATTGTCTGATATCATCGTCCCTGACGCAGTGCTGGCAGTGGGATCGAGCACGTTCACAAGTTCTCGCCATCTCAAGCTATCGACAGCGGAAGGCGGTATCATCCGATCGCACAACCACTTGAGCAAAGCGTGGTTTGCTCTTGAATTCTTCTCCGGCTGTGTCTCCGGGTTTGTTGGTGCATTCTCCGAGCTATCATCCTTCTGGGCATGCTGAAGCTTTGACCCTAGCGATAGAGCGGCTCCTCGTCGCTTGGCTTCCACCCGGAGATCTTCATCAAGGCCTATACACTCGCGAGCATGCCGTAAGACTCGGACAGAAGCCCGTGGTTCCGCCCAAGACCACCCACACCCGACCCCACGACAGCGAACCCGTAGGTGAGAAGGCTCGATTATCGAGTGACATGGAATCAAGACTCTATCAAGGAACTCGTTACGGAGCCGACCGCAGCCTGCGTCGAGATTCAACATATCGTCTTCTAAGTCCGCCGGATCGTGAGGATACTAGGATAAAATGGAAATTGTGAGTAACAGAGTGCAACTGATCTCCGTCTGTGACTTACACGTATGGCGCTCGCTGCCTTTGCTGCCCGTATACTAGGTTCACTAGGCTTTGATCTAGGTGTTTGCCTGGTTTTTCTGCCACCACGCCGAGTGCGCAACCTAACCGCACCTGGTGTTGATGGAAGAAGACTCTGAAACGAGTGTTACTGCAGCTTTCTAAATGTCATGCACTCGGCGCTTGAGAAAAAAGAAATTCCAAAGACCGCAAGACTCACCAACACGGCAAATCAGAACGTATCAAGACGTAATAACGTGCGTTGTGATCGCACATTCAGGGCGCAGGGCATGGCGCAAAATTCGGAACGAATCGACGCAAGTCTGAAAATCGACCCCTGCACTCCGCAAGCAATACTACACCAGTTCTAGCCCCAAAACCTGCCAAACCTAGACGCAGTACACCTTATTATCCTACCCCCAAAGGGCACCAAAAGATTCCTACTAGTTAAAATTAAGTTTATCGAGCATACTGGGCACAATCGGGTTGTTGTGATCATTGTTTTCTGCGAAATGGTGATGAGGGAGTGGTAAATATTGTCCGGTGACCTCGGTACAAGCACGGAGAACATCCCATATGACTTCCAAAGCTATTGCCTAAGTAGATGTGGTGGAAAACCCCTTGCACAGTGCAAGGGTCGATTTTCAGACTTGCGTCGATTCGTTCCGAATTTTGCGCCATGCCCTGCGCCCTGAATGTGCGATCACAACGCACGTTATTACGTCTTGATACGTTCTGATTTGCCGTGTTGGTGAGTCTTGCGGTCTTTGGTATTTCTTTTTTCTCAAGCGCCGAGTGCATGACATTTAGAAAACTGCAGTAAACGATCTCCCACTACTTTTGAATAAAATATAAAGATGTAACTTACATTTTTTGAGGCTTCTATTGCGGCGTGAGTGAGGTCTTGAACCCAATTCCAAAGTAACTTGTTCTCTCCATCCTCCCCATCAATATATTTGTAGAATACATACACAATCGATTCTAATGACATCCCCCGTCCCCGGAATCCAATCAATCGCCCACCACTTCGAGACCCAAATATGAGCTCCAGCTGGTGATTGAGAGCGCCCTGAACGGAGCCGTAAATATTGATGTCATGGGGATTGAGTGCAAAGTTTGTGAACGGATATATGCTGGGGTGATCGGACAGAGAAGCGGGTAGATCATGAAGATGACGCAGGAGATCGAGAAGTCGCGGGTCAAGGGATGCATGACCAGACACAGTCTGAGGATTAGTAGGTACTTGGGCAGTTGACATTGATCGAGGTGGATGTGGTGGCGGAATCTAAGTGGCGAGCGTGTCTCTTCAACGTATATGCATATGGATTACTAAGGTGCTGGGATCACGTGGAACCTTCTGGCAAACCGGTTAGAAACCGTGAGGTGTTGCAAACACGTGTTTAGAAGTGTTTGTTTCAAACCGGTGAGCGATTTCCGGTTTCTCACGGAGCCCTAGCTTTGCGCCCCGTATGGTATATGCGTCAGCGTTCTACCGCCTTCATATTTTAACGCTACGATCTACCTGCACTATTCAATGGTTTCACGAATGACCAACTGTATTGTCCTAGCTACGGGCAAACCAGGAGTTCGGTTGAACGAAGGTTATTGGGGGTGTTACCCAATACCTACCCAACAATAAAATAAAAACTTGGTAAATGATATCCGATTGAAGGCATCTCATAGAAGGAGATAGAAACTCTTGGACTGTGAAAAGAAAATCGACACGAGGATGATTTCAAGGGGATATCATTCCGCCATTTTAGGTATGCCAATCGATTTGCACGTGTATGCTATGCGAGTCGCGGTGTCCTATATCAAGAGTCCCAATAGGTGTCGCCCACATCCCACATCCCACATCCCACATCTCCGTCACTTTACCTCCCCCTCCCTCGACTGAAATTGCAAATGGAGGCCATCGATTCCAAGAGCATGCTTGGGCTGAACCCAAACCTGTCCAAACTGCATGCGCTCATAATCGGTGTTGACAAATACCGATCTGATCACCACAAAGACTTGAAGGGATGCGCGACGGATGCTAAGTCAATGTCTGATTACTTTACCCAATGGTTGAGCGTTCCCCAAGAGCAAATCTTGTGTTTACTGGACGAACAGGCAACTCGACAGGCCATTATTGACGCATTTTTCTCGCACCTAGTCAATAATCCAAACATACAACATTCGGACCCTATCGTGATATACTTTGCAGGTCGGTGTAAGTCTGTCGAAGACTTGTAGCACGCTTTAATACTGCTAACAGGTCACGGAGCTCAAGTTCTGGCCCCATTCGAGTGGTATTCATCCGAGGGGAAATGTCAAATGATACTACCACACGACGCAAGCTGGTCCGATATTAAAGCAGACGTTGAGGCAGGGATAGTCCCTGAAAAGCGCGAGCACTTCATACACGGAATTCCCGATAGGACACTTGGGTCGTTTATTGATAAGCTCCATGAAACGAAAGGAGATAACATTGTAAGTAGGATGTAGCATGAATTACAGTTGAACAATCACTGATCGGAGATTAATCGTAAGACCGTGATACTAGACTCTTGTTTCTCGGGTAGCGGTACAAGATCTACGGTCGCAACCCGTTTCTCGGGCGTCGACATCACACTACCCACCACTCTTGATGACAAAGTACGCAAATCTCTAGCGGTCGATATTCCCGCCAAAGCACCACGGCCTCGCGACGCGAAACAGCGAGGGGGGTTCAGTCCAATCAAAGGGACGCATGTCTTGCTTGCCGCATGCCCGAGCAATGGGAAATCCCAAGAGATTCTAGTCAATAACAACGGCCAAACATTCACCATGGGTCTTTTCACTTTCCATCTCCTACAAGAGCTTCGAAAATGCGACCTTTCCACTACGAGTTATTCTGGAATTATGTATCTCTTAGCTGAGAGTATGAGCTCCTATGCTGCTGAACCTCAGCGGCAGATAAGCCCCCAGCTCCCTCAGTGCGAAGGGGCGAGCCGGGACCGGTTTTTGTTCCAAATCGTGCATGCACCGTACAAGCGCATGCTGCGAGTCTTGCCTATGAATCTTCCCGGAAAATATTTCATCGAGGCCGGAAATATGGCGGGCATCGTGGTTGGCACGAAGTTCGGTGTACACTCGGCAAGCATGGCACCTGATTCAGCTCCGACTGCTCAGCTCATCGCAACTGAGGTTGGAGCGACTCGAGCGATTCTAAGCGCTATAAACGAAGGGGATATTGTCGAGCTTCCTAACAGCGCCTATGCACAAGTGATCGGGTTCGACAAGTACCCAAACGGCGTACGGATTCAAGTCGTCAAGAAATCCCAGTTTGACCCGTTGTGGGAGACGGTCTTCAGCCACCTCTGCAAGTTCCCCATCATTTGGACTCAACCCGGTGACATGTCAGATTTAATCCTAGAGCAGATCAGTGAGGGAGTCTTACTTCGATCACTCGTCGCAATGACTCCCGCTCAAGCACCCGTCGAGCCTCTGAGGACTGAGGAAGGAGTCGAAACACTCACTAACATACTCGTCGGTGTGATTCATTTCCATCTTCACCTGCGCCATGGGAACCCAGAACACCCGTTTCAGGAGAAGGTCGGTATGCAGCTGTTGGAGTTGGACCTCTTTTCCAAACCCGCTGCGTTTGTGCGCCCAATCTACTTTCCAAAGGAGAATGCGGTAGATTTATTCAGGCAAAATAGGGTGAATGGAGGTTTTGTTGAGCTACAAGGAGATACCAAACGAATATACGGTCTGAAACTCACAAATAACTCAGGAGTCGACCTATTCCCATACGTTTTATATTACGATCTACAGGACTACAGTATCAAACCCATCTATGAACCGCCTAGTAGGACTGCACTCCCCCCACTATCTGCGTCACTCCAAGAAGTCCCCGGGTTCCCCGATCTCGGTGGGCTCCCTGTTGGATACGGCTCTAATGACTCTCTATTTCATTTGAACGTGACCGATGATTACGAGCATGATTTGGGTTTCTTCGTGTTACTGGTGTCAACAGAGTGGGTTGATATCAAACATATTATACAGGAGAGTCCACTAAGGGGAAGTAGGGGAAGTATGAACAAGAACTTTGACGTAGAATTGGGTGACTGGGACACGGTGACTACTGGTATTCTTATAATGAAGTCTGGCAGTGGCGTAGCATAACGTGTTGGTGCCCTGCTCTCCCCTTTCCTTCCTTTTTATGCCCCTCTCTCTGGTCTAGCCAATAATGTATCCTTTGGTACATAGCTTGTGTCATATTCGTCGATTTGATAATAAAACGGCCGTTTGGGCACGATTAGTTCATAGAGTCTCATGACCCCGCTTGATACCTAGCCAACCTGTACAACAAAGCTTTACTTAATTTTCTCCCTTCGGGTGTCTCCGATAAAAGATTATGTACCTTCGTCTTTGGAAAGTTATATAAGGATGAGAAATGAGAGCGTTCACCACTCTATATGCACTCTAACTCAGCGCTTCTCGTTAAGACATCTGTGTGTTAATGATAATATGGCGTATTGCTACGAAAGAACTCTACGGTCAGTCTCCTATACGAGACGACAAGGAAGGCGACCGCCATCAGAGGAGGTCGTATGTTTCCCCGGCACAGTGATGACATCAGCCAGGCAAAAGAACCGCTTACGCAATTGGGCGCCTATCCATCTGCTGATGTGACGTGTGGTTACTTTTCGTGTGCCTCCTTGGACTTCACTTGCCCTAATACTATTGCCCTTGCTCGCCTAGAATCTATCTTCCAGTATGACTGAGTATGATGATCAGGGTGATACGGTTAGTGGAACTATGGTGAGTTACCCTCCTTATCCGAATTTATCACTGATCGTCCTACGACTGCCGATAAGTCAGCTCCAGAAATCATCGAGATCCTGGGTAGGCACGGCTGCCCTAATATCACTAGCGAGATTGATCTACCTCGGTGCAGTATCAAGCCTATCGCCGGAGGAGGGTTTGGGGATATTTACCAAGGCACGCTACGTGACGGCAGTAAAATTGCCATCAAGTGTCCGCGGTTATACCTTGATGCTAGTGAAGAGAATCGGGATATCTTAAAAGTGCGTTACGCGAAGAGTTATCTTGCCCAACTGACCACCATAACCCCTCGCAGGCGGCGGCACGAGAGATCTATACGTGGTCAAAGTGCAAACACGCCCATGTACTGGAGCTGAACGGACTCGCATATTTTCGCGGTCACATTGCGATGATATCTCCGTGGATGGCATATGGGAGCTTGCAGCAGTATCTAATTCGGCGGCCTGACTCTGATCGATGCCAAATCGTATGTTAATTCTCGAACAGACCTGGACTTCGACTAACATGTCGCGTATAGTGCACTGAAATTGCTAGCGGCCTTGCTTACCTGCATTCAATCAATGTCGTACGCATACATGGCTCCCCTCGATGTTCCGTTAAATTTGAGTTAACTTAAGCTTGTTCCAATGTTATTCAGGTGCATGGCGACATAAAGGGGGTGGGCTTTTCGGCCCGGTGAACCTATTGAGAGGATTCTAATCTTGAGATATAGGCAAATATCCTAGTCTCTGGGAATGGTATTGCGAAACTCACCGACTTCGGCAATACAATTCTAAAAACCCACACCCTCCGATTTACCGGTATCAGTACTGTATCGAGCTTTTCACTTCGTTGGACAGTGAGCTCGTGTTTTTTGTCTTTTTGTCATGGACCGAACGAGTCTTCTCATTTTGTCGCAGGCACCAGAAGTTCTAGAGGGAACCTCTGGTCATACCCAACAAGCTGATGTGTACGCATTGGGCATGGTGTGTGTAACCGTCGCAACAAGGGCTGTAACTCACAAAATCTTCTTTATCCCAGACAGTCCTTGTGAGTATTTTCGAATATGGGGGTCCTAAACTCATATCCTCCTTTCAGGAGGTTATCTCCGGTAGACTACCATTCCATGGGAGATCTGACTTACTTGTATTTGGAGACGTGGTCGCGAGAAGGTCAATTCCCCCTCGACCCGAGGACAGAATCCCAACCGCAAGCCGCCATGGTGACCGGTTATGGGAGCTACTGGCTCTTTGTTGGGCATATGACCCAAACACTCGACCAGAAGTAGATCATGTTTTGGACGAGGTAAGTAGCGTTAATTCTGTGAGGCAGCCTCGTAGCCTTCTACCCCTACAAGTCATGCTAAATACTCCTTCCAGCTTAGAGGTATCTCACGAGAGGGCTTGGTCGAGACTCAATCCCCAATCAATCCGGGGTTTCCGTGGGTTTCGCACGGCACTTCAACGGTCCAGCGGCCCCTCACTTGTTAGTGTACCGAATTCATCAACCGTCTTGGGACTTATCATGAATTATCGGTGTAATCAGCGTTACTACATTCCTCGCTCGTCGAACGAAAAAAACACAGCGTTAGATTTTCCTCCATGGACGAATCGGCGGACGCTGCTTTGAATGGAGGGCAAATCACTGCTAGTGCTAGCCCAACATCGTATTACGGGACGCCTGCCACCCATTTTACTGGGTCCCCATCATATAGTGAGTGAGATGGCAGATTCGTGCGACTTTAATATAACGCCTAGCGTTGGCAGTGGTGGGACACCATGTGGTCCAACCAACCTTCCGTGCCGGATCCACATTCAATTTCGGCTCAATCCCAAAGTATATAACCTCCTTCACTCAAATGCGCGTATTTAATCGCCGAGTGTAGGTCGATACAGGTTCCCGATAGCAAGATTACGAGTGGCGTTTATACGATCACTAACGTCGCCACAGGATACCGTGTTGTACTGAGAGAAGCCAATCGGGTTCCCCCACTACTCACGGCCTCAAACGAGTTCGGGGCCGCCAGAGAGGTATGTATCTCTTTCCCTCTCGTGATTATATTTTAAATTAGTATTGTTTCAGTGGAGAATCCAACTTCTTGAGGACGGAAACTACACAATATCAAACGAACAGCATCCATTCTATGCAAGTTGTGACGCTCAAATAAAACAAGGTGGCACTGTATACGGCGATCGAGAAGAAAGACACTGGGATATCAAAACGAGCGAGGACAATTGCCATGTGTGAGTTCTTTGAATATCTGACATCAACCGGGTATCTAACCCTCTCCACGAAGGATTTGCACCACGGAGTTTGATCGAAATATGACTTGTTTATCTTGGGGGTTAGATGATACTGAGAACGACGCACCAGTGAGTGCACGAAGTCTCATGACCTGCTATATGCGTGTTTGATTCCCCTTTACTAGATTGTTCTACGTACTGGGGCAAGTGACACGAACCATCAGTGGAGGATTCGGCCTGTCACCATCTGAATATCAGTCATACCTAATAGCATAATCGCAGCAAAAGTCTATCCCGAATGTCAGCGTTACAGTAACGCGCGCACTAACTATATATGGGAGAACAAACCCCCAAAATCGTAAGAGATCTTGATTTATTGCGCTACCCAGCTTGCGGGTGTGAAATATCAATGCTGTTTTGACGAGGGAGCAAATCTTGGAAAAATGTGAACGGTATTTACGGGAATTTCACCCCACTGTCAGCGCTCGTTTCTAGACTAGCCGTGCACCTGTGCCACCAGATATGCTGAAGTGACGTTTGACGCGAGATTCGGAGCGGGGACGGAATTGGTGTTTGAATTCGTTAGGTCAGCACTGGGTCTAAGACATCTAAGTAGAACGCCAATGTGTCGATTGTGAGCACGACCCGGCTGCATCACATTATCGAGCATGCATCAGGCAAGACCATGGTTAAAGGAGTCTCATATGGTACAAGCAAGTTAGCTATAGCTTCCTCTTGCTTTTCCACCGCTAACTAGCGATGTCAAGCGTAGAACCTATTGCGTGCGCTCGGGCTCGGGAACTCAAAACCTCTAGTCGACAAAATATCCGCTAGGATGGCCTCCCTGTACGGCGTACTCTACCAAATTCTCGACTAAGGCGCGGTATTCGTTACTCACGCATATTTGGATTGTCACTCCCCCTCGCTATTCTATGTCCTGCTACGCACGTACACATCTACGAATCCTCTTTGCACTTATACCTTGCATACATACTACTCCTCACGTGTGTCTTTACTTTTCCCCATTCCAAAAACATTTTAGTCTAATACCAGATGTTTCCGTTTGTCTTCATTCCTTCTCTTTCTTTATGATCCAAACCGTTATGATATACGTTCCCTATCCCCTTTCCTTTCTGTAATATGCTCTACATTTTCGCCCTCGCCCATCATCGTAGTTATTTTATGCGTAAGCCTGGTCTCAAGTTGAAATATCGAGTCTGTTTTTCCACACCTTAAACCGAAGCTCTCTATACGGCCCTGTGTTGCTAAATTGTGCACCTCTTTCGCTTTATAAGGAGATAAACATCTAGAACGAAAGTTTGTACCTAAGTTTATTCGGAATTTTCCTGACCTAACCTCGGCGGGATTATCGTGAATGACCTACGATCGAATTTGACTCGAGGTGGATGGGTGACCGATTGATTCGCCTTGGGGGTCTAGGACACAATTTCTATTGGTAAATTAATACCAGATTACGGCAAGGGTGCGGGTTCGTGTTTCCGCCTCTCCGCTAGGTTGACTTGTATTTCGACCTTTGATAGGCCTGGTACCGGACGGCATCGCTGCTATACTCTTGTGTCTCACCAAGAGTGTAATTTATTTGGTCGCATGTATCGACTTGATGATATTACAGGTGTGAGTGCGACAACTATCAGTATAGATTCACGTAGATCTTATAGTCATATAGCCTTTGTCTCTGTCCAAGTTGATCTTGGCTGCAACTATGTGCTCATTATCTCTCTCTGGGGCTTTCGTCAAGCTGAAATATCCCCTTCATACTCATCAAGTACTCTAGAGGGTATCAACGAAAACAAGTATTTTCGCCTTATGCGCTCTTATCCTGCGCCTACGAATCTGTCGACGTTCAGAAAGATCGGCGTGCTTTGCTAGCCCGAGATGACGTAAGCAACCGGAATGAACGCTTATATCATTTGGTGCCTATCTTTTCCGCGGTGCCACCAGAACCTTGCTCGGAAGATTCAAGCACGCCTCCCCGAGCTTCATTTGCCCTAATTTTGGTAGCTTTGACCTCCCGCGATTTTTCATCCAATATGAATGAGGATAGCGATCAATAGGGCTCTGATAGAAATGTTTCGTTTCAAACAGTGTTGCATGCTAACCTTAAAAAACCATGGTTTGTAACAGGTGTAATGGTTTCTTACTGGTTTACTAGCACCTTCGGCGTGTGGTCATGCTGACCAAGCAAGCGTGTGAGTAATACAACAGCCCAGTCAAGCAGGAAACCTTTCGCGCATATCATGCGCAAAGTGCTGACGATGCTTAGAAAAAGGGTTCCAGATATCTCACAGTCCAGCCTGTCAACCTTTGTAAGTACATGTAGACCCCTCTCCTCGACTCGTTACCTCTTCGCATCGTACATCGTCCGGTTCACTCAATCCCAGGACGAGTCCCAGGATATACACCATTCAAATACTGAAGCGGAAGAGGATTCGCATGTCACCGAGGCAAAAGATATCATTCTGGAGCTGGTGAGTCGAGAGTTGTTTGGGGTCGAAGCGAAGGACGGCATACATCCATAGGCCAAGTAACCGAAAAACGCAATGATGGGATCCCCCCTCTCAAGAGCATACTCCCACCGAGGCATTCCGGTTCGCACAGGTCTTAGGACAAGATGGACTCGTTTTGTATCTTAGCTTTAGGGTCATATAATACATCTGACTAAGGTTGCACGCCGGTTAGAAACCTGTTTCCAAACAAAGAAACCGTTTGAAAATCGCGGTTAGCAACTTACAAACCGTTACAATCAGAGCCCTAGCGATCAAAGTGATGCGGTCAGCGGAACTATGGCGAGCTCCTTCCTCTCTATATCCGAGCGTATTGCTGATCACTTCATGAGCCTCAATAGTCGGCTCCAGAAATTATCGAGATCCTGGGTAGACACGGCTGCCCTAATATCACTCACAACATTGATGTGTCTCGGTGCGGCAGTAAGCCTGTTGCTGGAGGTGGTTTTGGCGACGTATATCAGGGTAGGTTACAGGACGGCAGGAAAGTTGCCATCAAGTGCCCGCGATTATATCTCATCGATAGTGAGGAGCATCGTATCGTTCTGAAGGTGCGTATGTATCCCGCTATCTTGCCCAACCGACAATCAGAACCTCTTACAGGCGGCAGCGCGAGAGATCTACACATGGTCGAAGTGCAAACACGCCAACGTTCTAGAGCTGATCGGGCTCGCACACTTTCGCGATCACATTGCAATGGTTTCCCTATGGATGGAATATGGGAGTTTACAACAGTATTTCATTCGGCAGCCTGACTGTGATCGGTGCCAAATAGTAAGCTGACCTCCGAAGGCACCCAAGCCACGACTAACGTTCTACGTGCAGTGTACTCAAATTGCCAGCGGCCTTGCCTACCTACACTCAATCAATGTCGTACGCATCCTGAGTTTCTCCCAACATCTATTAAACGTGAATTGATCCGAGCTTGATTTGATTATTTTTAGGTGCATGGCGACGTAAAGGGGGTAAGCACCCTAACTTGGCACGCTTATTGTCGCGGTATTAAGATTCACGTACAGGCCAACGTACTGGTTTCCGGGGATGGTATTGCGAAACTCGCTGACTTTGGCAATACGATCCTGAAAACCCAGACCCTGGAATTTACCGGTACTAATTCCACGTTGAACTTTTCATTGCGCTGGACAGTGAGGGCAGTTTTCATGTTACACTGAGCGAGGTCGTTTATTATGCCACAGGCACCGGAGGTTCTGGATGGAGCTGGCCATACTCGGCAAGGCGATGTGTACGCATTGGGCATGGTGCGTGTAACCATTATCACCGACGCTGTAACTCACGAGGCTTCCGGTATTTCAGACAATTCTCGTAAGCAGTCTTAACTATATGGGACTATAGGCTTATGATTTGCTTCTAGGAGATCATTTCTGGCAAAGCGCCCTTCTATGGAAAACCCGACCGAGCTGTGTATGGAGACGTGATGTTTAGGAAGGTGCTCCCCCCAAGACCTGAGGATAGCATTCCAATAGCAAGCCGACATGGTGACTACTTATGGGAGCTCTTGACCCTGTGCTGGGCACATGATCCAACTCTCGGCCGGAAGCAGCCCATGTTTTAGACGAGGTGAGTGCGAGCTAATGTTGTGGGCCAAAATTGTAGCCTGCTGCATCGGCAAGTACCAATTAATTATTGCAGCTCGAGAGCATATCTCAAGAGGGTTTAGTCGAAACCCAAGCGTCAACCGACCTAGAATTTCCATGGATTTTGCCCGGTACCTCGCTGGTTGATCGGCCTCTCACCTGTTGGTACAACCAGCCTATCAGCTGGCTGGGGACTAATGAGCCTCTCACCGTTAATAGCGTTAATTCATTCCACGCTCGTCGAACGTAGAAAACAAAGCCTTGGGATGTCTTCCGTGGGCGACTCGGCAGACCCTACTATGACCGGCGGGCAAGTCACCGCTACCGCAAGCCCAATTTCGTTTTACGGAACTCCCGCCACTCATTTTACTGGATCCTCTTCGTATAGTAAGTGAAATCACATATTCTTCCGGTTTTATAAGACATCTAATGTTCGCAGTGGCGGGGCACCACGTGGTCCGACCTGGCGGCCGGGCCGGATCCACGTTGGCTGTGGGGTCACTCCCAAAGTCTGTAATTTCCCTCGTCTACATGCGTGTAATTAATCGTCTGCACCACGTAGGGCAGCACCAGTTACCGATAGGAAGATTACGAATGGTGTTTATACTATCACCAATGTTGCTACAGGATACCGTGCTGTAATGCGAGATGGTGACTTTGTTCGACCGATACTCGTTGTCTCAAACGCGCCAGACGCTGCTAAGGAGGCACGTACCTTATTTTCCCCGTTACCACGACTAAAGCTTTACAAGTATTCCAGTGGAGTATCCACCTCCTTAAGGACGGAAACTATACTATACGGAATGGGCGCCACGACTTCTACGCGAGCTGTGATGCTCAAATAAAACAAGGTGGTACCGTACACGGCGATGACGAAGAAAAGAGTTGGGAGATCAAAGCGAGCGAGGATGGTTATTATGCGTGAGCTCCTCGGATCCCCGACACTAACTAAACAACTAACCCACTTCCACGAAGGATTTGGACGACGGAGTTTGATCGAAATATGACTTGCTTATCTTGGGGATTGGATGAGACTAAGAGCGATGCACAGGTGAGTGCACGAAGCCTCATGACCTGTTGTATGCGCGTTTAAGACTCATTTCTTAGATTTTTCTGCGTACCGGGGCGGGCGGCACGAATAATCACTGGAAGATCCGGCCTGTCAACCACCTAAATATTAGTCATACCTCATATGACACTCATACCTAACTACGTTTTGAACGCCAGTGTTGGTACATCCACCAATTATTTGCCGTAAACCACACACCTAACATTTCAAGTTATATCATTTAGTATGTTATGCGTGCGTGCGAAATATTAAAGTCGTTTGACCAGTGAACGAGCGTCGGGGAGGTTGGCGGCGTTTGCACTTGTTTGCACCATGAGCGCTTGTTCCCGGACTGATGCTTCGGGCATCGCCTCGCTGCTAGCCAAGGCATATAAGCAGCGACACTCCCGAGCTTTCTGGATCCGTCTCTGTGAGCTCGCCTACCCCAGGCTTGAGTATCCGAATACCAGAAGTAGTACGCCGCCGGAAAGATACGCAATGGTAACACTTTCCCCTAATCCGAAAACAAATCGCTCACATCGATAACTCATTAATATATCAGACATCCGCTGATGATAAGGAATTGCCTAAACCTATTCTGGGGGTTGACCTCGGGTGCGCAGTGCTTTTCTTTGGTGCTTGATCTCATTGTATAAATACCTCAATAGCCGTGCCTATGTTCGGGCCGCTATCGTGCGGAATGAGTCCTTGGAAATGATAGTAGATTCGGACGGGAATTCTGCCTTCCCCACCAACGAAACACTACGCTTTACTGGGGTAACTCAAGAAAGGTAGGCAAAAGAGACTTTAAAATCAAGTTCAAAAGTACACATTAATGATTTTCTGTACAGCGACACCGCACCATCAGACCAATGGGTACGTTCATGGTGATTTATTTCCCCAGAGCACCGACGTAACCCCGCCGCACATGGACAGCCCTCAGAAGCTTACATCCTTAGATACCTCAAGAATCTTGCTTCGGCTCAGTTCAACGGTGCATCCATCGAGCACGCTGTTATCACTGTCTCACCCAAGGCGACTGAAGAGGCTCGCCAGCGCTTGAAAGACATAGGCACGCTCGTTGGACTTGAAGTACTTCGTATTACCAACGCGCCTACCGCTGCATGCGTAGCATACAACCTCGATATAACTGCGGAGGTAAAAAAGGTCGTAGTGGTTGACGTTGTCGCTTCCATCTGGAGCGTGACGGTCTACGAATGGGAGGAAGGAATATTTGACATGCAAGTCACTGAGGCCGCAATACTCGTGGATAGTTCAACGAAGCCCGAACCCTCTGTCCAAGGGTTCGAGTTGGTAGGGAGCTTTCATCACGTTTCTACTGTCGGTCCTGACTCTCATATAAAGGAATCTTCTCGCCAGGCAGACTATCAATTCACCCTCAAAGATACGTTCGAAAAAGCTAAAGCTCATATCGAGGAGGTTCTGGGCCAAGCTCATGTGCGTTTGGAAGAGGTTGACTACGTACGTATTTTGATATCTTTTTCGGTCAATAATCAACTTACTCAGGGGTGCAGGTGGTCGCAACTGGGGAGCCAAGCGACGATGCGGCATTTCGACAACTATTATTCAATATTTTCGAGGTAGAACCACTGAAGTTACCAACCGGTAAACATCAAGACGCCGCCGCTAGGGGAGCCGCAATTCTAGGCGATACTATCAGGAACAATTCGTCCGGCCTGACAGATTTCATATGCTGTTTGACGTATGTAGCACCGGTGCATATAGGCATCGAAACGAGCGGTGAGTTCCACTAGCTTCATATGAATACTAGAATAGGGCGGCGCTCATTCCCGTATTGTGATAGGAGGCTTGTTTTGTGAGGTGTTCCGTCGGAACTACATACCTGGCACGCGAACTCGGGTCTTCGGCACGATAGGCAAGTCACGAGGGCCGATCAAAATTCGCATATACGATGGGATACGTAAATTGGTGGAAGACAATCGCTTTTTGGGCGAGCTCGAGCTAGCGGACGTCGATCCGGGCTCGCGTATTACGGTCACCATTGATTGGAGCGTGGAAGACTTGAGCACCACTGTGACCGCTACGAACGAATCCAGGTTCGTACTACTTGATTTAGCGACTTACACGTCTGACTCTCCCTAAAAGCCATGACGTGCAAGCATTTCTAGTTCCACGCCACCTGGAGCAAAGTGGCAAAGATATAAATCACATTTTTGCAGAGCGCGAACGATGCGAGGAGGCGCAAAATATGAACTCTCGACTCATAGAGTTGCTTGAATATGTGAGTCCAAGTTACCTCACTTTCAACGAAGGATTTTTAATTTCAATCTAGGTCAAACTCCAGAAGGCCAAATTAAAGATGACAGATGGGCCAGCGTCCGAGGATTCCCGACCCAAGATCAAAGAGCTGGAAGAAATAGAGAAATGGGGAAATACGACGGGTATAGCGATGCAGCTTGATGAGCTCGACGAGAAACTTGGTCGGGCAAGGGTGTTAGCGGGGGGAGATGATCCTAGGCTTCCAGTTCCTATCAGCACTTCGACAGAATGAGTTACGTCGAAAAATGAATGATAGATATCCAAGAGACCCGCCTGCTTGGCGACATACTCTGAAGCAATGAAATTCAAGGACTATCAGCGATAATAGCAAGCTAATACCAAATATTCGGCAAGCAAAGCACTTTCATGCGCCGGAAATGAAAGATGTATGGGTAATGCAGACTCTCTCGCCTCGAAAGTATCACTGCCAGAAGTTGCTAACGAGCAACAACGCAAAGGAGCATCAATCCCGAGATGGACCTCTTCCATTAATCCCAATACTACTTAGAACATCGTTCAAATAGCAAAGGGAACCAGTGAGGGCTCACCTCCAGTAAGGCGATATTTTGGATTGAAGGGAACCCTAATGTTGTTGTTTGTTGACGTCGAGATACCGAAGATCAGATCACGTGAATTTATTCACGGATTTGGATTTCCCACCTACATCGATGGGGTCGGAGCATACCCCACCCAATTTCGCGCAAGCTTTGCTTGTAAGTAACCTGCTGATATCAATGAACTTATATAACT
>JANWGL010005005.1:0-28994 GCA_025200755.1 Ceratobasidium sp. C01 | reverse complement strand
GCTCTGTTGGATAGCGATATGATCTCTGCGGCGAAAGGTAATAATAGAGACATTTCGCCGATTTTTCGCTGAGTGGATAAATGAATTAGTGCTGGTGTATGCGCAAAGGCAGCTGGGGTACTGGTTTGTACGTACTACTGTGCTATCGATCAGCGCTGTCGCTTTGCCCACTTCTTCCTTTAATTCCTTGGTTTCTGTGTCTCGCGTTTTCGTCGCTTCGTCGTGCCCACTTAGCTCCGCTCTCAAGGATTTCGTTCCACTTTCTACCTCGAGGATTCGCCCCTCAAGTTTGCTGACGCTCCCCAATTCGGTGCTCAATGTCTCATACTGGGCGGCGAGCGACGCTAGTCGTGTTTCGAGCGTAGAACCAACCTGCGGAGCATGTTCCTCGACAGCTTTAGTTCGACCATTTAGCGTACTTAAGTGTTCGAAATCGACCTGTAAGGCGAGTTGGCAAATGAGCAACGCTGCACAGCGTCATCTGACCCATAGTTGAAACGATCGCACCTTTTGTGATGCTTGGACGAGCGAGGTCAAGGGGGCTAGTTGGTCCGCAAGCGAAATCAGTGGTTCGACACGGTTGGTGAGCGGTAATAGAGCGACTAGATCGTTCTAACAAGATTTAAGTTGATTAATAGTAAAATGCGAACGGAAAGTCTCTCACTCTGTTGAGTTGTACCATCTCGCTAGTTCTCTTGGCGCGTACTTCTCCTGCGTTCATAGTGTGCTCGAACTCGGCTATCTTAGTGGATCCTTCCGATACGTTGGACATCAAACTTTTCATCTCCTGTTCGAGTGCGTCCAACCGATGCTGGTACTCTTCAAAGTCATCAGCCTCTTCCTAAAAACGTTGTTGTGATCAATATAACGTTCAAACCACCCGCTAGGGCACCTACCTCCGTCTTGTCACGAGATTGTGTAGTTGACGTCGTAGGTGGTGTTGTGCGGTTCATTTCGTCCGGTCTCTTCTTAACGCGAACCATCCTTTGGGCGAGGCTTGTCCAGTCAGTTCGCAATGATTTCACGTCATCTGACACGGCTGCGAATTGTATCGGAAGCGACATCAGCGACTCGGTATGACCAGCGAGTGATACGAGCCCTGCTGCTTGTTCTTGCAGATTACTCAAGGAAGACATCTGGGCCTGAAGTGGACCCATATGCCCCGTTAGAATCCAAAGATACGCGCTTTCCTAAACCACCTCACCTGAACGGTTTGCAACGTTTTATGCATCCATTCCGTCGTCAATTTCCCCGCCGTTAAATTCGCATTGATCCCTTTAGTCACTTCGGCCACTTCTTGGATTTGGGCGTTAGCGCAATCTATATCATCCTCTAGCCTCTCTAGCTTCATTATGCGACTCATTGTCCGAACGAGAGTGTCCGCCGTCTCTTGGGTCTTCATAATGCAGGCGTTGGTAAATAATCGAAAGACAACGACTAAGTTTGACTTACCGTGGTTGACAGAGTTTCTACTTTCTCGCTTAGGGGATGAACCTGATCGATAGCTCCCTACAACCGAATGTACTGTCAGCTCAGTCGATAGATACACACTCGCCTGGGATACCTTGATCGACTTGAGTGCTTCAGCCACATTAGGATGCACCTTTTCTGGTCCAAGCACTCTCTTATCCAGTTCGGCCAATTTGAGGCGTTCTTCCTCCGAGCTACGCTTGAACTCCTCCCGCAAACGCGCGAGGTCCTCGGAAGTAGATTTGTGCATAGGGATAAGGGATGATAGGGATGCCGATTGGGTCGCGAGCGCTATTAGCTCCGGAACGAAGTTTTTGAGCGGGCTGAAGGATTCTATCGTGCTCGTCGCACTCCCGGTGGCAGCAGAAGCCGTCTCCAGCGCCGCGATCCTGTCGTTTATAGAAAGCACGGTTGCGAGATGAGCTTGAAAATCTTTGGCTCCGCTTTCAAGTTGAGTGACACGGCGTTCGGTTTCAGCAACACTTTGCTTTGTGGGGTGATCCTATTGAAGCACAGATTTAGTAAAAGTTCAATAAATATAAGCTATGCGTAATTTACCAAGGCGTTCAGTTTTGTCACTTGTTCGGCCAGCATGGGGACGCTATCAATTGTTCCCTAGGATGGCACGAGATTTAGACGACTCAAGCCGAGTAAATGTTTTCGGACTCACCTTAGCAGCCTCTAATCTCTCCGCAAGTCCACGGACTTCGGTCGGCAAAGTCTCCAATTTCCGCATCTGCTGCTCTAGTGTAGTTGAAATAGATTCCATCTGAGGAAGGTCGCGTGAGTGTTGAGCCACGTCGTCCTGGAGCTGTTCAATGTCCTGTGCGAGTTGTTCATGCCCAGATACGAGGGATAGCAAAGGTGCGCATTTCGCAGCTAATTGCCCCAATGATTGGACGTGGTCTTGTAGAGGGGTGAATGATTCCACTGTTTCCCGTAAGCCATCAACGGTGCCAGGAAGCGTCTTCAGCGTCGCCATGCTCGCCTTTAACGGGAAAACCGAAGCAACGTCCGTCTAGAGCATCGTTGAGTGAAGAGAAATACCAACGTAGCCAAGACACTTACGACGAAAGAATCGAAGGTATGAAGTTTCACAACCCTCAAATCCTCACCCATAGATTCGCATGTACTCTTCAACGCATCCACCTGGGCTCTTTCTGACTCGGATTTCTCTCGTAAATCCGCTAGTTCATTATTGATGTTCTTTACTCGGGAGTGGGCTGAGAGCAGGGTATTGACCTGCGGAGCAAGTGGTAGTAGTGGCTGAATATAGTCATGGGTCTCTTGCGTTTGGCTCTGTGGCAAGAAGGATATAAGTAGCCAATGGATGAAATTCAGCTACACTCACCTGTATGTTCCTCAAGTCGGTTTCCAAAGTTTCTAGACGGTTAGACTGGCCGCTGAGTTCCTGCTGAAGATTCCTAATACCCCGTTCTTTCAACTTAGTTTCCAAGGCGTCTAGTCTTGATTCGACTGCGTCGTCCTTGGCCTTGACGAAGGCGCGCAACACTGGCACATTATCGCTTGCGACTTGGTTCGAGAGAGAAGTGAGGCGCCCGTCAAGCCGTTCATGAGACCTCTCTACCTGCGCGATTGCCTGAGCCAGGCTATCCTCACTGGATTTGAAACCCGATTCAATCCCAGCTAGTGTGTTGTCTAGCGGGACCAGTCTGCGTTCCATCGGTTCGATTGTCTCCGAAAGTCGATTTACCTGAGCCTCGAGAGTCACAACCCGAGCATTCAATTGGACCACTTCGTTGGAGCTCGAGGCAACAGGAAATCCTTCGGGTGCCAAACCTGAGAGGTCTCGAATACAAGTTTCGAATATCTCCATGTGTGAATCCCTTTGCTCTGCAGCCTGGCGGGCGGCCGCCACCATAGCAGGGTTGGTGTTGTCTCGACTCGCGTAGGCCTCCGCTAGCCGTTTCTGTTGGGCGGCCGACTGATAAGCGATTACGCCCAAAGCTATATGTCTACGTGTGGCAAGTGGATTCATTTAATATTGACAATAGAGTACTCAGCAACTTCAAGGACGCACTTCAAACTAGCGCGCCAAAACTCGGCTATCCGTAAGTCCCGTGTGGGATCCGCTTGTGAAGTGGCGGCACTCATCCCTGCGGACAGAGTGTCCGTAGACATGTCGGAGTAGCGACTATGATAATCGAATGAAGAGATGGTGGAAGTAAAGATACAATTTACATCAAGACTTGCAAGACGGTTACTTGCGCAGCCGAATGAGGAATGAGAGATCCCCGGTTACCTAAAAACAACACGTGAAACCCTTAAATGGGCGGCTCCTGACACCTGTACCTCCGAGTCACCTTACCCTCTGTCCCTATCACTCTCTTCTCGCCCGTAGGGCCTCTCTTTTGTCCTGTACTTGGCTTCTGTCTCGTCTTGGACCGTGCGGTTTGACCTTGTGATCATGTAGCGCGTTATAAATGTAATCAAAAAAAAAAAAAAACACGTGACTACACCTGGCGCTTATTCACGACCCACGCGCATCTCAACCTGTCCCTCCCTTCCTCGATATTCCGATCGAAATCGCTAGTTTTCCCCGTTACGCATACATACAGTCAGAATTCACAGGGCCGACTGCCAGGTACCCAAACCCCTGCGACCAGCCACGAGCATGTGCTCCTGAGCGCTCCCAAGCGCCACACGGGTTTTGCTGTTGTATCGGCAAAGTTGACAGTTATCCGGACCCGGAGGTCGACCCTTCTTCCTTTATGTTTTAGTGTATCTCCCGAAAAGAAGACACTGCGCCATCTGGGCTACTTTCCAAAACTCGCCAAGTTTGACACGAGAAGACGCCCAGTGCGTACAATCCATACGTCACCCGACCCGCAAATATCGGAGAAGTACTTATCCAGGCTTGGTTTCCCGGTCCCCGATGGGCTATATAGCGGTGAGTATCTCGTGGGCCACATTGCACGTTTCTTTCCCCTCAGCCCCAGCAGAAAATGAAGGATATGACTCTAAGCGGCTTGATTTTAGGGCTCGTGGCTCATTCTGCGGTTGTTCAGTGCTTCACACCTCGTTCGTAAGATTCACTAGCAGCGCTTGCACTACTTATATGTTGTCCCTTGCTCTATTTTATCTAGGCACCTGGGATGCCGCGTATACCTTGGCGCAAGCAGCCGTCGCTCAGATGACTCTAGACGAAAAGGTTGGAGTGGTCACTGGTCAAGGTCAATTCTCCAGTGGGTATATCCTCATTGTATCCTGCAAGTATTTTTATGCCGGCGTCACCTAGGTCGTTGCATCGGCAACACCCACGCTGTTGATCGTCTCGGCATACCCTCTTTCTGTATGAATGACGGTCCAGCTGGTATCCGGGCGGTAAAGAACGTAACCGGTTTCCCAACGGGGATAAACGCAGCTTCGACGTAAGTACTTCTCTCGCCCATCGGGACCCGTATTGATTTCATCTCTTCGGCCATTCTAGCTTCAGCCGCAGGCTCATGAGGGCTCGTGGACAGGCTATTGGAGAGGAATTTCGTGGAAAGGGTATTCAGTGCGTGGTAGACTTGCTTATGACTTTAGCTTTCCGAATAAACCTTTGCCGGTAGTATTTTTTTAGGACCCGCCATGGATATTGTATGTTTGCTAGTTGTGCATTTCAGGTCCAAGTTCCAAGCTAAATGTTTGTCCATAGATGCGTTCTCCTAAGGCGGGGCGAGCGTGGGAAAGGTATGTAACCTTATTCTCCATACACCTTGTTTTGAACTGATGAGTTTTATAGTTTTGGACCTGATCCGTAATGATAACCTGCGTTCTCGCCGATACAACGCGTAGCTGAATTCTGCTTTTTGTCCAGATATCTGAACGGCGAAGGTGCATATGAGACTATCATGGGGGTGCAGAACGCTGGTGTGGTAAGTTCTGGAGTCCCACTCGTTCGTATATTTAGTTCTGTTTTGCTGATTCCGGTCTCCAGACCGCTTGTGCGAAGCATCTGATCGGAAACAACCAGGTCGATCAATCTCTGACTTTAACCATCATGAACCTAAATCTTATTATTTAAATTGATTTAGGAGCACTATCGCTACACTTATTCTAGTGATATTGACGACCGTACTCTTCATGAAGTTTACTGGTATCCATTTCTTCGCGCTATTGACGTATGTATAATCTCGTACGCTAAAGACGTTGACCCTATGAGCTGAAATCTGATTTAGGCCGATCCTGGCGCAGTTATGTGGGTCAACACCCGTGGTTTACCCAAGATTCACCGCTGATCTAGTTCGTAGGTGCGCTTACAACCGCAACAACGAAACATACTCGTGTGGAGACCCAGCTCTTCTGGGACCTAACGGACTGCTTCGCAAGGAAGGGAAATTTAGAGGTACGTCGTACCTACGCATACATCCGCCGATATGCATGGTTATGATCCTAATTACTCAACAAAGGTTTGGTAATGAGCGACTGGGGTGCGACTCATGACAGCGCCGCCACCTATGCTAATGCCGGGCTCGATATGGAGTAAGTTTATCTCGTAAAATTGTTTGTTTTTGTCTCACCCCTATCCGTGATTAACAGGCAGCCAGGCGATTGGATTCTTATTGGCGGTGGAATATACGGGAATGGTTTGAAGAGCGCTGTTAACAATGGCAGCGTCAACGTTACAGTAAGCTCCTACTCTAGGTCGCGTAGTTCTATTGATACTGATATAACTACTAGCGCCTAAACGAGATGGTCGCTCGGTCCATTGCCCCCTGGTATGCCTACGTGAATTACACTAATCCTTCGGAGTACTCACACATTTAAAGGTATCGCTTCGGTCAAGATTCTGGTTTCCCCGCGACAAACTTCGACGCGCAGCACGCCGACGGCTCTGGTTCGTTAAACTTGGGCGTGAACGTTAGAACAGACCCACACACTGCTCTCGTGCGGGAGATCGCTTCCGCTTCGGCCGTCTTGCTAAAGAACTCGCGTACCGCTTCATCCAGCGTTGGTCTGCCCCTTGCTCTGCCTAAGTCGATCGCCATTGTTGGACAAGACGCGAAGAAAGGCTCTACCAACTGTAACCTGAATGAATGCAATGACGGGACTATGAGTATCGGGTGAGTTGAGCTGTTTTAAACGTTTTCCTTTAGCCGGTTTGCTCAAACATTTCACGATCAGGTGGGGCTCGGGTTCGAACTCTCTGGATTTCCTTGTTGCACCCTACGATGCGCTGGTTTCCCGGGTCGCTTCACAGGGAAATAAGACAACTATCACTGCGTCCCTCTCTAACGACCTCAGCGCTGGTGTGGCGACGGCTCGTGGAAAAGATGCCGCACTGGTGTTTGTCAACGCGTTCGTCTCGTCTCGTTTGAATGCTTGGTCAACTGGACTAATGTAATATCTAGGATGAGCGGAGAGCTTGGTGCTTGGGATCTTGTGTATGTATATTATTATCCGACAATACTTCCTTTAACTAATAGAACACTAGCGTCGGAAACTTTGGTGACCGAAATGACCTCGACCTTTGGTATAAAGGTGGTTCGCTCGTAAGTACAACCTCCGCTTTCTCGAACCCTATGGACTGAGACGTTGTTTAAGGTCGAGCAAGTTGCCGCCGTAAACAACAACACTATCGTTATTGTGCATTCCGTTGGACCCGTTGTGTGAGCGCTTTAGTTTGGTCCGTAGGCTCATTCTGGTTTCTGACTTGCTTCAGCATGAACTGGGTGAGCTCCCCTAACATCACCGCGGTTATTTACGCTGGTGCACCGGGAGAGCAGACTGGCCCTTCCATCATGGATGTGTAAGTTGCCCACTTGCCATATTCGTGGGCGTTCTAACACGGTTTGGTTTCAGGTTGTATGGCGATTACAACCCTCAAGGACGTCTTCCGTTTGCAATTGGCAAGGTTAGTTGTCCAATATATAAGCCGCGTACTTGCTTACGAGTTCTTTCTTAGAGCGAGGCCGATTACAATACAAACATTCTTTATAACTCACTTCCTAATCCCACCGTAAATGATTTGCTCTAACATGTCTTACCGGCATGCTAATTATTGGATATTTGCAGATTACTTACACCGAGAAGTTGCTGCTTGACTATAAGTATATGGCTTCCGCCGGTATCACACCCCTCTTCGACTTCGGCTTTGGCCTGTGAGCAACTCGTCATAGCTCATACACAATTACAAGCCTTTGACCTCCTTTGAATACTTTTAGGACATATGGTGGCAAATTCGATTACTCGGGCCTCGCGATTGCGTCGTCTAGCACAGGCTATACTATCACCTTCAAAGTGGCCAACTCTGGAACGCTCAAGGCGACCGAGATCTCACAACTCTATTTGGGCTTCCCTTCCTCCGTTGGGGAGCCACCAAAGAACCTCCGTGGGTTCGACGAAGTCTCGCTCGCAGTTGGCGCCTCGTCTACGGTCACTTTTACGCTTTCTACCCGCGAAATTAGGTACGTAGCTTCGTCTTTTGACTTTTCCGTTGTTTAGTACTAACGAAGCCTGCGGATCTAGTGTCTGGGACACACCATCTCAGTCATGGAAGCGCCCTTCCGGGACATTTACCGTCTATGTCGGGTCCTCCCACAGTGACATCCGCCTTCAAGGAACGTTCTAAAGGCCGTGTGGGTGCTGTGATGGTGATGGGGGCAGCTCTGCGGCTAAGGGGCCGATTGGGTTGTACGCCTTCATCGCTCGTTGCTTTTCTTGATTACTTGCCTCAACTTTGTTCAGCGTTTTCTCCAACTCGCCGAACAATATACTATCCCCTCCTTTTATGCAATACTGAATTACTTGAACGCGTTTCTGATATACCCCCGGCGCATCTCATAACCCATCTGGAGCAATCTAGAGCCACGTCACTGAGTAGCCAGTAAACAAGCTTGCCGGTCACCGGACCTGAACGTCGTATTCGCTATTTCGGAAGCTCGTAAGTAACCTACCCCGAATATGCACTTCAGCCTAAGACGGAGAAACTATGGTGGAATCCTCCAATTTAACGACCGTCTCCCTCACACTATCCAGATTCGATCATGAGCACGGGGCCAATTTGGAACCTAATTATAATTAACCGGGGTGCTTCAGGCCGTGTGGACTGCCGACCTGACCAGCTCGTTACTCTCATCTCGGATTATATCTGTCCAGCACGCACTATCTCGGAGATACCTTATAGACCATTGCGGGGCTAATTTCCTGGTTGAGCGGTATAAAAGCAACTCAACCAGACTGCAACGCAGTTCTATAACGCCTACGCTCATTATTGTCTAGCCATGTCTCGAATTGCCACCTTGTCATTCGTTGCGTGTGCGACGCTGGTCGCCCATGTGGCCGCTCAGCAGCCCATTTATGCTCAATGCGGTGGCCCCAATTGGACTGGAGGCACTACCTGTGTTTCGGGGTCCACGTGCGTGAAGCAAAACGACTGTATGCGCTTATTTCCCTGTTTAGAATATCCAACTCCTAAACACCTGTATTCCTCTTGCAATTTCAGACTATTCGCAATGTCTGCCTGGTACAGCCACTACAACCACTACGACCTCAACATCAACCACAACTACGACTACGAAGGCGTCGACCACCACCACCTCCGCTACCACTTCTTCGACTGCGGCTCCTACTGGCGTCAAATACTGGTTCTCTTTTGGAGACTCTTATACGTATGCTCGTCGCTACATCGTTAACTAATGACTTTTCTAACAGAGTAGGTAGTCAAACCGGATTTGATATCACTGGTACCCTCCCCGCTGTCGGAAACCCACTCGGGAACCCCACGTACCCGGGCTACACAGCATGCGGGTCCGGTGAGCACATGTTTGTTTTGTCCGCATAACCATGCAATACTAAGATATCTATTCCATATTCTTCCTTAAGTACCTAACTGGGTCGATCTTGTTACGACGAAGTACAACACAAGCACACTGTTGACTTACAACTTCGCGTACGGTGGTGCCACCATTGATGCAACTTTGGTTGCCCCTTACACCTCCACCGTCCTGTCATTGACCGACCAGGTAAGCGTTACGAACACAGACTCGTTCCCTAATGCTCACAGATAAACCTTCACTTCAAGGTCAACAACTTCCTCAACCACACGACTGTCGCCCCTTGGACCGGGTCCACCGCACTCTTTTCCATTTTCATCGGTATCAACGATATCGGAAACTCGTGGTACAACTCGGGTGACCGCGCTGCGTTCTCCGACACCCTCCTCAACGCGTACTTCGCCCTCGTCCAGAAGATTTATGCTGCAGGCGGGCGCAATTTCTTGTTTTTGAACGTCCCTCACGTGGATCGTTCGCCGCTGGTACGATTTCAGTCCAGATTTGGTAGTATATGCGCGTAAATCTGATGTGGTCTTTGTGTTTAAGATGTTGGCCCAGTCCGCCAGTGACCGTGCCACCGAGAGTACAGTGATTGACGGGTTCAACACCAAGCTTGCGGCTAAAGTCGCTGCATTTGCGTCCGCCAACTCTGGAGTAAGTCTATCGCGTCCATCATAAACCTTCCGCTCCCTTATGATTTTTTTCTTAGGTCAAGACCTGGATCTACGCCGACGATGTCAAGCTCAACACCCTCCTTGACTCGCCTACTACATACGGCTTCCAAGATGCCACGAGCTACGGTGATGCTACCAACCTCATGTGGTGCAATAACTACCATATCTCGAGCGGAGTCCATGACTACTACGCGAAGGATGTTGCTGCTTTGCTCAAGGGGAGCTTCACCAAGTAGACAGTTGTTCTGTATGCATTTCACAGTTGGTATCAAAGATGCTTTTATAAACTCGAGTATGCTAAGTGATAAGATCCAGAACAACAATTATATACGAGAGCTCTAAGGTGCGGACACACTACACTCAGACCCGAATATACGATACCGACTAATTGCGCCAGTCCACCATCTCAGCCTCATGTGTCATAACACAAGCGTCTTTCCGTACGGGTATGATGCGAGGGTACACAAACTAAAATATTCGGCGTCAGCAGTGTCCTTGTAGTATATGTTTATGCTACCTTACCTTTTCGTTATACTCGTGCATGACCTCTCCGTTGAGAATTTTTCGATCTTTCAGCAGACCTTCGTAGGACTGATTAAGTGCGTAGACCTGAAAGGCTGAGGTGAGCTTGGGCGATCGACAGGTTGATCAAAAGCCTTACCTGACCGCTAATGGCAACCATTAGAATGAGAGCGATGAACCAGGTACTTGATGAAAATATCATCCACAGCAGGGCATGTGCGGGCGAATAAACGCTAGATGTAGGGGTGAGTATTTGTATATGCTAGAGACGCATTTCAACCAACCTGAATAATGCCATTTCCATCTCACCAGGCAGCCACATGTCAAGTTGTTGTACATTGTGTGATTCGCTTTTCTCAGTTTCCCTTGAAGATTTGGACCCGATCATTAGTCGCCTAAAAAGGCGCGTTAGTTGGCAGACGCTAGCTTACAGTACTCAATAGTCTCACCATCCGGAGGATATGTGCAGGCCGAGCCCTCGCGCAAGGCGCCAGACCAGAGAAGGTGGTGGTCGATTGTCCATATCACGAGCAGCAGTTGTCATATCCATGCGAACCATCCTCGCCCGAGGAGAGTCGACAAGGTTGTCTCGTAAATGGAGATGGTAGGATCGAATCGTCGTGAACAAATAAAGAGCGTTAAGTATGGAGATTACGAGCAAAATAATGGTCATAGGGGTAGTCTAACACCAGGCTGTTATCAATAACCATGCACAGGTGAACCAAGGTAAGATGACTGACCCAAGAAAACCATGGTGTGGGCTCTTCCTGTTCGAATCCAGCAACAATATGGATTTCTCGATGCATATCTTCCCAACCAGCCTCCTCCGTTGTGTGGGAGCGAAGAACTGAATACCGAGTGATAAAATGAACCACATGGAGAGCGCCACCAAGCACACGTCCGGACGTCTCTGGAGGAGGAAGAGGCAAGTTGGATAGCGTAACCACGTCCCAAAGCCATTCATACAACGTCGACGGGAATTCAGAAATTCTGCAGGATGACGTTTCTAAGCTATTGTTCAGATTGACCACATCGTTCGACGCACCTTTGACGCCACGGCTTCCTCCTTACAACCCGCTTTCTTGCCACCTTTGGCGGCGATAGAGCACCAGTACCCGTCGGATCCTCTACAGCCGCTCTCCCCAGCTTCTTCCTCAAGCTCTCAGGGCCACCATTCCCTATGGCAGACGCGTAGGGTGGTGGCCTTTTCCCTCGTGCGGCCTCCCAGTCAAACGCGTGAGTTGCACTCAGCGAATATAAGTCGGGTCGGCGCTCGCTGTACTTTGCGAGAGGGGTCGTAGGATCCGATGTAGCATAGGGAAGGCTCGCTCTTGGGCGACGTATAGATCTAGGAGTGGTGGACATCAAGCTAGCAGGCCTCGCGGAAAACAGGCAGACAAGCACAAGCCCGCTGAATCCAACCAAGAGTCATGTGACCAAGCCTGAAAATGATTTCCAATTTACCCTTCGGCTTGGCCTTTGGCTGTTGACCTTGCATCTGTCCTAAATTTACTTTCAGGAGCAGTGTCCGAGTCAACTGGATAGGCTTTTTCGGCGAATCGCGACCCACCACATCATCCGGATTTATAATAACATAGCTACCCTCCACCTATCGGCCTCCGCGAGTCCTCCACTTCCTCCACTTCCTCCACTTCCACAGACGCAATGATCGTTCCCATACGGAGATGTTTGTGGTTAGTTGGTCGACGGGTGGTATAAGAACGTCACTGAAGATTGGGACCCTCACTCAACTACACCTCCCTCATATCTTCTACCCACAAGCTCAAAATGACATCGACTGAAAGTCCTTCAGCTAAGAAAATGAAGTATGGTCAGTGACAGCAGGATTCCACATGCATATATATGCGTATCCTGGCTCTCTTATACCATCGAACTACGTACTTATGTAGACTATCTATGACAGTACGTCTCGGCCAGTCGGGCCTTAAGGTCTCTCGAATCATACTCGGGACGATGTCTTACGGCTCACCTGACTGGCAAAAGTGGGTGCTGGGCGAAGAAGAGGGCATCGCGCACATCAAGAAAGCGTGCGTATGACTCTCGGATCTTGTGTTGTAGAGAAGCACCTTCTCACTTTATGTCAACGCGATGCAGGTATGATCTGGGTAATGTCTACTCGAACGGCCTCTCAGAGGTTATTTTAGGCAAAGCGATCAAGCAACATAACCTCCCTCGGGATGAAATTGTCGTTATGACCAAGGTATGCACAGATAGTGATGATATCGGGGCCGTGATCACTGATTTTACACGAGAAATTCAGGTTTACTTTGGTCTCGGGCACACTATCGGAGAGACATTCTTTGGGGGAGGCGGATACACCAATGAGCACGGGCTCAGCCGCAAGGTGTGTACTAATTGGATGTTGCACCTAAGTAGAATACTAAACACCCTATTGCTTGCGGGGTGTAGCATATATTTGATTCTATCAAGCGTTCTTTGGAGCGATTGCAACTCGATTATGTCGACGTCCTCCAATGTCACCGTTTCGATAAAGAAACACCCATTGCTGAGACTATGCATGCCTTACATGACGTTGTTAAGGCTGGATATGCCCGATATATTGGGATGTCCAGCTGCTACGCCTACCAGTTCCAGGCAATGCAGAACTACGCGATCGCAAACAACCTAACACCATTCATCTCGATGCAAAATCACTATAGCTTGGTATACAGGGAGGAAGAGAGGGAAATGATGCCAACGCTTAAGGTGAGTACTTCATCGTGGAGCGCAGGTAATGTATTTTAACGTGCGCCTTGGAGATGTTTGGCATTGGTTGTATCCCTTGGTCGCCACTTGCTAGGGGGTTCTTGACTCGTCCTCTGGATCAACAGACCAAACGCGGAGAGACCGACCGGTATGTAAAAGAGGGAGCCCTTAAAGGCGATATCTGCTGATGGATCTGTTGCTCAGGATGATAGGAGGGTATTCTAAAGCCCACGAAGGGAACAACGAGATAGTACGCCGGTACGTGTAGCCGCCCCCTCCTCGTAGAGCTAGTGCTAATGCAGCCAAATAGTGTTGAGGCACTCGCTAAGAAGAAGGATGTTTCTATGGCTCAAGTTGCCTTGGCATGGTGCATGTCCAAAGACCCAGTTAGTGCTCCTATCGTAGGCACGACTAACCTCAGCAACCTGGAAGACCTTGTTGGTGAGTTGAAACCACTTCGCCGTACAATATATGCAACATATTGACCTCTATCAAACTTACTTGTAGCGGCCGTTGACGTCACCTTGACCGAGGAGGAAATCAAGGAGCTTGAAGAGCCGTACGCACCACAAGCTGTGTTCGGCCATAATTGATTGGCTGTATAATACACTGAGATCAAATGAAAAAGATTGGTGTGTCGGGTTTTGTCACATTGAAAAACTCATGGTCAGAATCAAAGTCCCTGCCTCAGAACATATCTGTTTTCCGTTATTGAGTACAATTCGTCATGATTCGTAACCTGGTTATCGATGTCCAACACTCCTCAGCAAGTGTACCTATTTTAGATCAGGGGGTGAAAATTAGTTGCTTTGACGGGACGAATTGCCTTACCTCCGTTCACCAAAGTCTCCTAGTCCTGGGATGATGTAAGCTTTTTCATTCAAGCCTTTGTCGATCCATCCGGTGATCTATGCCACATGTTGTTGAAGTATAGGTATTTGGGCTGTAATTGTTACATACCATTCGGAGGGCGGGGTATCGCCCACAAAAAGTCCTTATTCCTTCAGGAGACGCGATCTATGGAGGATGTTGGGTTGATTTGGCAACAGAAATAAGCGCTAACGTACCAAGTTCAAAAACATAATCCTTGATTCAAACGTCACCAATTGGTTGCATGGAGTAGAGTCCACTTGACGTACCTATCTTCCGCAACTCCTGCCTCCTTCAATACTTCGAACAATCATTAACTTGGGTTCTTTGGACGCATATATGTTGGACAAACCTTCTACTGCCTTGATTGCAGAGCCACCCGTCGCTATCGTGAAACCGTTGGAGCACGTTCGAGAATGTTAACGTGGTGGCGGCTTACCAAGCATGGGGTCAAGCAGCAGAACATAGCGTTGGGCGATGTCTTCTGGGAGCTGTATCAAAAGTGTGAGCAGACAAGGCCCTTAACGGGCTAGAGCAGTAACACACGTGCCTTTGAGTAAAAGAGCTTGGCCTGGGCAGTCTCCTCATCCTGTAGAGTGTCGTTAGATTCACGTCAAAACGATCGAGATAGTACCTACCCGTTGAATAAGGATCTTGCCAATCCGAACGCTACGGCAAACTTCTCGGAGTCCCGCTTCCATAGCCTACGTGACGTGGCATGAGGTTTGATTATAGTAAGCTCGAGGTAAGAAATAACTTACCTCGCCTGCTCGAAGGATGGAAACACCGCAGATACGTCCTTCGAAACCAACGCCTTCATATGTCTCCCCTGAATTTGGAAGACTCAGCCAACGCGCTATAGCCGTACAAATCATGGATCCTACCAGTGGGAGTCTCAACAGTTTTAGGAATAACAGGCAAATGATTGAGACCTGCATGATGTCAGCAATGGTATATCGTGCAACTACTTCTTGGTCGCGTGCTTACCTTCCTCAACCAACAAGCGAATGATACGGTCGGTGTAGAAGATAAAATCGCCCCTATAGTGTTTTTAGATCAACCGCATACCGATGGAATAATCCAAGTTACCTAGGCGTATCTTTGTTCCTAATGATTGTGTATAGCGCCTCGAGCTGCGCGGTTTGAGGGAGAGTCACGACATTGGGAGGCAGGGACGCAGGAGAGGTCTGGGAAGACTTGTGCTCGGAAACTGCCATCCTGTGTTGCGGGTTTTTGTGAAAAGTAGAACTGGTTAAGCTCGAGGGATGGGGACTGGAAGCAAAGTGAAGCTCCCATCTTCAAGAACACCAGCCGAGGGCATCCGGTCACGTGCCATCTCCACACCCCGAGGATGATCGGCGAGGCTCATTAAGAGATAAATCGGGTACATTCATCCAATCTTATCGGGGGACATAGCCACTTGTAGCCACCATACTACTTTCCTTTCTTCTCCTCCTCTTGCTCTTCCTTGAGACTCATCTCAATCGCATGAGCAATCGCTTCTTCTTCACTCATCTCTTCGTCCACCTCATCGGCATCTGCATCCTCCTCCTCCATCTCCACATCGCCCTGGTCCTCTCGCGACATTGCAATTGCTTGGGCTAGCAGTGCGTCGTCTTCGTCCTCGTCCATGGAGGGGTCATTCTCCGTTGTAGCTCCCCTCGTAGCTGCCGCCGCTCCCGCACCTGTTACTGCAGCACCTAATCCACCAGCTGCTCCAGGTTCTACAGATTCAGGAACTTGTGGGAGAGATGGTGCCGCGGAACCCGCAGGAGCCGCTCCCTGGCGTGCTCGCTCTTCCTCCATCGAGATTCGTAAAGCCTGAAACAAATTTAGAACCAAACCCAATTCAATAGCATGTTACGCACCATTGCAAGTTCGGGGTCCAGGCTGGGATCAACTCCAAACTCAAACTGATTGCTACCACCCGCTTCTCCACCAGCCATTCCTCCTGGAGGTACACCGTCTTCTCCTGCAAGAATTGGTGACGATAGTATCGCATCCGACAGCAACAAATTTGCCCCGGAAGGAACGGTCAGTAGGTGGCTGCGCTCTCCGGGTTAGTTTTATAACCTTGCTGAAGGAGTTAAGCTAGATTTACTCACCTGTTGTCCGAAGAGTTTAGAGTATCCACAAACGTCCTGAGCAACGGATCATTTATGTCCTCCTCTCCAAAGGACACGACGTCCACCGCAACGTTGTTCTTCTTCAGCTTCTTCGCAAGCCTCACCAGGCTCTTCTCGTCTGTCTCTAAAGGAGAGCCAAGGAAAACAATAATGCGTTGTCGTTGATTCTTGTTCTGTCGATGTTTGAGCGCAAGCTGGGCCACAGCAAGACCCGTAGCCAAATCAGCGTTCCCACCGATCTTAGCGCCGTGGAGGGCCGTCAGGATCTTGCCGTGGTTGGTGGTGGGAGTTACGAGTACTTCGGGGCTAAGTGAAACGGTGTTAGCAAGTTCGACAGTAAATGACCAAGACAACTTACGCTTTACCAGCTAGTGTCATTAGCCCTACTGTGCTCTCCGGATTGGCATCTGTCTTGGAAGTAAACACAACGTTCACTGCGTCCGCTTGCGCGCCGAAACGTGAGGGCTGGTAATCGCCATTCCGCATGTACTCGGAATTGTCGATCCTGTTTGAATTGTTTAAGACAACACAATAGCAAGACAATGGATTAGCTTACAGCAATATTGTTGCCTCAAGCATGTTGAGGTTAATCAAGGGCGGTTATGTGGTGAATGATGGTCGAGAGCGCGTCTTACGCGTCCCATGACGGATTAGGATGATGATGTAAGCTAATTGTACCTCCCTGCTATAACGGGTATGCCACTTCTATAACGCAAGAAACGTCGGAGACGTGTTTGTCATATATATGAGATGATGATGATGGTGATGCACTTATATCCTTCACACAACCGATATCAACACGTAACAAGCACAACACAAGTTTAAACATAATCCATTCAATTCGTAGTGTCCACCCATAAGGCACAGGGCATCTAACACACCCGCGGGAGCTGATTTAGAATACATCTTCACACATGAGAGGGCACTCTTACCTATGCAGTCGGTGCAGGCGCGGGAGCAGCAGCTGCGGGTTCAGCAGTAGTTGTGGCAGTCGCCTGTGCGGCATTCGCCTTGGCCGCGTGCGTGTACTTCGGATCGTTCCAAGGACCCTGGTCCGCCATCGAGCATCCTCCAGTGCACTGGCAAGTGCCGCCCAGGTCTGCAGGCAGGTTCTCTGCAGGAATCTGTTCAAGCAAGGTGCTCTTGTACGAGCTCCCGAGAATCGCGATCTTGCTGACCGTAACTTCGTCAAGCCAAGGCTTCACGAAAGACCATACAGTCGAGAATAAATAGGGCGCGTTGATAATATAGAACTTGCCCATGCATTCAGGATAACGGTCCTGGCCGATCTGGGAGGCCTGCATAACGTAGTCCTTAACTTTGTAGAAGTTAGAAAGTCCAACGTTTTGCAAGTCGAGAATCGTGCAGGAAGTTTCGACCGGATGGCCGACCGCAGCAGAGCAGGCAGGGAGCCTCTCGGTGAGGAATTTCTCGTATTCCCAAACTAGACGTTGCAAAAGACGCTCTTGAGTGGTAGCAGCATAAAGCGCTTTAATGTCAAGTTTGCCCAGTCGCTCGATGTAAATCGGTCGTCCATCCTATCAGTCGATCAGCATATCAGCATATCTCACACGGGGTCTACGGCGGCTCGTGTACCTTGTCCATTTTGTGGTAATATTGAGGATAATACTTGTCAACCTCGGCTTTCTCCTTGAAGTCAAAGTTCCTGTTTGCCACGGGTAATCAGCTCGCTGCGCGAATTATTAAGCGGAAACACGCCTACTTAACAATATCGTCTACCCCGAAGTCCTTGCGCCACTTCTCGCAATTGGTGAACATCAGCTTTGCCTGTGCCAGGTTAAACTTGCGCGCGCGCAAGAACCGCAATAGAGTCGCGTCGTCATGTCTCTCGGGCACGAAAAGTCCTTCGTCTGTAATCTCCTGCTTGAACTTGCCCAGGATATGTTCTTGCTCCGGGGTGAGGTGGCCCACGCGTCCCGCGAGCGGATCCCTGCCCAAGTGGTTGTGGGTTATCAAGCGCGTCATGGAAAAAACATAGAGCGATTAGAACCACGCTTACTTCGGGGGGACATCGGGAGGCATGTTCGATACCAAGTATGCTAGCTTTCAAGGATTGGGGTCGTAAATGGGCGGTAACGCGTCAGATGCAGAAGGAGAGCAATGGCGGTCGTTGGATAGAACAGGTCACGATTACAACGAGGCGTCATTTCACTGAATTGAGGCATCGTCCCTTAAAGACAAACAAATGATGCACATGTGGCTCCTGCGTGCAAGATATGAATTTCGTCCTTCACTTTGAAAAATAAATGTATACAAAGCGCGCTAGTAGCTGCAGCTATCAAAAACGAAAACAAAACGAAATCCAAGGATTATAACTCGATGCTATCATACAATATCCCAGAGGTCTTCCAAAGCGCAGCAGAACTAGGGTGAAAGTAATTGTGTTAGCTTGGCATCACTCCATGGACAACGGAAAGTTTGCTTACCTTGCCGCACGCAACCTGTCAGATCATTGAATCAAGGGGAAAGGGTTAGAAAAGAGAAAAGCTTAGATGCCATGCACAGGGGTACGTACAGAAGCGGAGAGCGAATAATCGCTTATTGAAATCTTTTCATCCACAAATGCATCAGCAAAGTCGTCCTTCCTGTAAAAAAAGACAGCTAAGTGGCGGTAAAAAAGGATGTTTGTTGTTTACTATACTGACCCCCTTGCCATAGCCCCAACGAACACGGCAATCGAATGTGTTTCAGGCAACGTAGGTAGGTATTTTGACAACTTGACTGTTTGAGCGTCGCCGGAAAGCGCTGAACAACAAACGTAAGTATCGGATCCCTCCCCTTGGAATTAAGTATACTCACTAATTTTATGGGTATTGGCGGGGAAATGATCTGTAACGGGGTTCTAGAGCGCGGGAAGACTGAGCATACATGGAAGTTTTGGTAGAGGCAATCTTACCTTTATTACTTTCAGTAGTTTTTCGGAGCCATTCACGCCTCGGATGCTTAGGCGGTGTAATAGTTGCACTAGAAAAAATGTCAAGCTCTCGTAACGAAGTCACAAGAGAACAGACTAACCCATAAGCCCCGAGAAGCGCTTGAATGTACGCGGTATGCGTACATGTGGGTTTATCTCGATTAAAACACCCTTGGCGGTATGTACATACACCTGTAGCCGGCCGGCCTTGTTAAGGGGCGAATCGAGTAAGGTCAATAGACACTGGAACAATTTTAATATCATAACATACAACGAATCGCCCACGAGGACATACCTGATGCGTAATATCCGGCCTAGCGTCAGCAATATCCCTGCCGGTCTTGGCCAAAATGCCCTGATGATCGTCGCAATTCAAAAGAGCATATTTCGCGTCGCGCCCCTCCCTGCCGGGACCTCCGCGCGATGCAGACCCAGAAGAAACTTTGTATGCTTCTAAGCAAGCTTGCTCTAGTACCACAATCAACCTGCGCGCGGCGGCCTTCTGAACGGGGGTGCGGGGAACCGTCGGCTGTACAGGCACCATGGTTGGGTTCGTTGGGATCACGCGCCTCTTTGCTGTGGGCAGTGGTCGAGTCGGACGATCAGCAGAGGTATCCATCGCATCGTCTGCGCCGACCGTATATACGACCTCATCCTCATCGGCAGACCCGGCTTCTGACTTGGCATCGACATTTTCCTCCGCCCGGGCGACTTTGACCACACGGGGACTTCGGTTGAACTGCTCCATCGACTGAGAACGCTTGCGCGAGAGATTGGTGGTGGAATCTTTGGGATGGGGGCCCGTCTGTGAGTGTCGGCGGACGCGATCCTTAATGCTCATTCCTTGGGGGATGTCAAAATGTAGAGCTGGCATGGTGGTGAGCCTGAGGTGGACAGAACCGGGCAGTATGACACGTACGTCAATTTTTGAGCATCCGATATATTGACCTAGTTTAAAAAGCGCTTTAGATCTTCAAACGTGTGAGGCTGGTTGGACGTAAAACAAGGATGCCGAGAAGGATGCCACCCAGAAAAGCACCTGATTTTTGATTTGCAAAAAAAGCCAGCAAGCACCAATCAGAACCAAACTCAATCCACGACCAAAACCAGAAAAGATCGTCACCCAGAGACTGTTTATACCATAGTAAATAAGGTATCAAAAGTATTATCGTATTAATTAGATATGTTCCGTGCTCTGTACACTATAAGGAACTTATTGCGAACTGTGGGATCGAACAAACAGCTATTTAGGCTCTTCGCGTCTTGGTCAAGTCCAGCATCTGAACCAGGGGTGAGTTCAAGAAACCGACGCATACAGTTATCACTCACACAGTAGCTTTGCGCCTCTATCAACTGTCTTGCAGCATGATTCATAGCCTTGGACTTAGACGAGCCTTTTCCGGTGCACCCAGGAACAACCCAACGCTCGAACCGGCAAACAACTATTATAGGTGTGTAAGCGCCCAGTTGGTAAATAGGGTATATACAGTATAGTGACAACTTACAGCTAATGTTTCTCGCAACATATCCATTGTGCGAGCCCTGACCTTCGTTTGCAACAGTGCAATAGAAAGACTCCAACTTCTCCGTCCAGTCCTGAGCCCGATTCCGTTCGTGGAGCCAGTGACACACGGCGTCCTTAGCCGCTACCTCGGCCATTCGGCTATCGCCAGCTGCCCGCCTGAGGTGCTGTTGAATATCTTCGGCAGGTGTTATATGCAACGAGCAAGACACTATCAATCCCAACGCACGTTAGCTATTAAGTTGCATCCAGCAATCCAGCAACGTGCTCACACATAGGCACCATGGTGTGTTCTGCCTCATTTCCCAAACTTCGTTCGAATTTAGGAACCCACTCGACTCGTGCATTTGCTTTCGCTTCCCAAATTTTCAGACTATCCAACCAGCCCATCTCGGGCTTCGTCTTTTTATAAAAGACGTATCGTGGTGCTCTAGACTGCATCGAGAGAAAAGACAATTGTAGGAGGAGTTAATGCAAAAAACGCACGGGTTACGGTGAGATGTGGTATTCTCATTCACTTTTTATGTTCCGCTCGCCACGACCTACGTGTTGTGTGAAGGAGCCTAGAAACTAACATCACATGCACGAGAACGAGTCAATTCCCGTCAAGCGACACCCGACGCTCATCGCATAGGACTCCGCAGCTGCGGAGCTTGTACAAACCTTTGTCTAAGTGCCCCTAGTATACATTTGGGCTAATGTTATGAACACTTACTGCGGCAGCCTTGGCAGTGGGGCTGTCTTGGTAAAGACCCGCGAGAAACTTGGTGATGAAACCAAATTTGTTCAATAAAATGGGGCGGGGGAGATCCATGTGACCAATAGTAATGTTTGCACGCACCGCCCATCCTATGAACTATGATCTCTGGTCATCTGCGTCTGTGCATCCAAAGCCATTGACTCACACCCGTAGGCTGCTCGAACCGGTGTTAGTATGAGCCGGTTTACAATCGGCAGATTACGGGCCATCCTCACTGATGGCTAAGTCAACTTAGTAAAGGAACACCATTCACTACCCGGCCAGTATTCCGCACGCCAAGCCGAAACCGGGTACAACTCGTTCGCCGAAGGAAAGCAGTGACAAGCAGATGTCAATGAAATGACCAGACATGGAGTACCGGTAAGTGTTCCGTCGGCGGTGTTGGAGTGAATGCAAAAGGCAAGCGGGTGAAATCCGAGTGAAATGCTAATTATAGTACTGAGCTATGTTGTAGAGGACGCCGTAAGTATCGGATTCGGGCCGTGTAGTAGTTTTAATTCACGGAAAGTGGTGGGTAGTTGGAACTGGCGAAGAACGCCCATCTTGGCGCTCATCTCCAGAACTATATTTAGCGCGCGCCAAACGCTCCATCACTCCCTTGGTTGGTCTGGTACACAATCGTGAACGCAATAACTATGGATTTCCTCATGTTTCACACGCAACAGACGATTCAAAGAACGCAGTCAAGCCGCGAAAAAAGGTGGGGTTGAAATTATCGAACAAGCGCTGAGTAATTTACAACAAGTTAAAGCGAAAAAAAAAAGAGTGGACCCCGCTGAAAAACCCACACATACACACATACATATGCACGTCCGTCAAAGCGGACCTACCAACTACCGAAAACCAATCTAAGTGCATACTCTCAAACGTAAAAACAGACAGGAAACTACTGTGGAGGCTTGGACATGGCGCGTTGCACCCGCTTGGACGTGCTGATTTGCCGCGTGCCCAGGACAGGTGACGCAGCTGCACCGAGTGAAAACAGCGGCTTGGAAGGCGTCGCGGGAGATGCGGCGGTAGCGGCAGGGGCGCCAAACGTGAACCCGGTTCCGGACGCGGTAGTGGGTGTAGCGGAAGCTGGCGCGCCAAATGAAGTCGTCTGGGGTATAGACAGAGTTGGCTTAGGGCCGCCAAACTGGAAACCCGACCCTGTGCTAGCAGTGGGCGTGGAGCTGGCAGCACTAGCCTCGCCGAACTTGAACGAAGACGACGCAGGTGCGGTAGTTTGAGAACCAAATACCCGGGCAGCAGCAGGTTGAGTAGTCGCAGTCTGAGAGCCAGGGCCGGACGTCGTGGTGCCGGTGGTCTTCGGCGCGCTGAACGCAAACGGTGACTGGTTCGAACCCGAACCGCTGTTTGAACCGAACCCACTGCCAAATCCGCTCGGCCCGGAAGCCGTATTGCCACCGAACACATTGGGCGCCTGCCCGCCGGTAGTGCTCCCGAATCCGCTCGACGATCCTGTTCCAACATTTCCGAACCCATTGGACGCTGGCGCCGCAGTAGGCTTCGCATCACCACCAAACGAGAACATGTTACCCGCGGGTTTCGCGCTCGACGCTCCGCTCGCATTTGTGCTCCCGGTGTTGAATGAGAATCCGCTGGTGGTGGGTTTCGGCGCAGGGGCGCCGAACGGCGAGGAGGTGGAAGCCGTAGTGGAAGGCGCAGCGGACGGAGCGGCGGCAGGTGTCGGTGCGAACGAGAATCCGCCCATGGGCTTCGTAGCAGCAGGGCTGGGGGCGGCGGGTGTCGCGCCAAATGGCGAGGGCGCTGCGGCCGCTCCGCTAAAGGGAGCAGACCCGAAGGGGGTACTCGCAGGTGCGGGATCAGCAGGCTTGGGGGTATTTGACGGCGCCGAAAACGCGAACGGGGAGGGCTTATCGGCTGCGGTTGAGGTAGGAGCACCAAAAGCCAGCGTGCTTGCGGGGGCAGGAGGGGCAGCGGTGTTAGGGGCGCCGAAGGGCGAAGCGGTAGGGGCAGGAGCAGGAGCAGGAGCAGGACTAGAGTTCAGTCCAAACCCAGGTGCACTCGACGCGCCAGTGGCGGGCAGGGGGGCGAACAACGAAGGCGCCGTGGTGGAAGCAGTGGTGGAAGCAGACGCGGTAGGGAATGGTAGTTTGGGTATTTCGTCCTTCTTCGGGGCCCCAAAGGACAGTAGGTTTGAAGGCGCAGGGGTAGGGGCAGCTGGCTTGGGCGCTGAAGGGGCAAGGCTAAAGGGCGCCGGTTTCGCGGTGGGTTGCTCGGTAGCCTTGGGGATAGTGGCATGGGTAGAGGGGGCGGTGCCAGTGATTCCCGGGGCTGGAGTAGCATTGAAAGTCGGTGCCGGTGCGACGACTGGTGCAGGCGCAGGCGCGGGTGCAGGCGCCGTCTTGGCAGCTTCCGCCGCTCTCCGTTCCCTCAAAATTTTCAGCGCGTTGGCCTCCCGTTCCTGCTTCTCCCAGGTCGGGATCAATCTACTCGAGTTCATGGACGTAGCCGGAAGTGTGCCCATGCTATACCGCATACGTCGAGGGCCTGGTGACTGAGGAGTAGTGGCGGTAGGAGGCGTATTGAATGGATTAGTGTGCGGACTGTTCGTCTGCAACGGCGATTGGCCGGGCGTATTCCAGATGGTGTTTGCAGTGCGCTGGGCCTGGGGAATCTGGAGGTAAACAAAGTGAGTCACACATAGAACGTTCAAGCCGGAACGACATACCCTGCCAACAGTGATCGCTGTCGTAGAAACGGCGCGAGGTCGCTCGTCCTGACCTTGGTTTTCCTTTCCTTCAAGGGCTTTCTCGGGGGATGCGGACTTGGTCGGGGTGGGAAGGTTCTCGTTCTCTTGCCAAGCGAGTAGCCCATCGCCCTTGGCCTTGGCATACTGCTCCTCAGTAAGCCATTTCTCGACGAACACTTCCACCTTATGCAAGTTATCCTCATGTTTCGAATCCGTGGGCTGGAGCAATACTTGCATCAGTAAATAATCATCACTAGACTTGGGTCGAGCTCACCATGTAATACCGCTTCCGGCTTTCCTTGACAGTGGTAAACCTCAGTCGGTCGCCGTTGGCACCAACCATGTATTCCTGTCCATTCGCCGACCATTTTTGCCCAATCCGGCGACCACCACACATAGGATCCCGCGAGACAGTTGGATCCTCCTCCTCCTCCTCTTCCTCTGCATCATCCTCTTCCTCGACCATCGTCAAATCGGCATTATGATCCCCCGCTCTGCCACGTTTATGAACAGGCATGACGTCATTGAGAACAGACGCTGTGTCGACGTCCTTGCGCTCACGTTTGGTGCCGCGTGTCTCTTGAACGACCTCGGACTTCGGGCGATGGGCCTTAGTCGACTTGGTCTGGCGGCGCTTGCCTTCTACGCGGAGATCGCCTTCACCGTCGTCCGCCAGGCGCTTGCCCTTGCTCTTTCCAGTTTGGGGTGCATACTGATCGGAAGCCGGCTTGGACTCGATCGGATATGATTGAGCCCACAAAGGCTCATTGTCCCCGTCGATCATGGCCTCGGAACCCCATCCAGCAGTACGAGAGCGCTTATCGTTAGGTATCCCCGATTGTTGTTCATCCGCCTCTTCGTCCGCAGTGAGATATAACCGCTTTCGAATCCGAGCCTGGGAAAGATTTCCAGTTGAGCGAGACGTAGTTGCTGGACGAGTGGCAGAGGACAGAAGACGCCGATCACCAGTGCCAGCAGTGACGCCGGGTGGGTAAATGCCACCGCTGCGACGTGAACCTGATGCAGCAGCAATAGCAAAGGCGGAACGTGATGAGACAGTGGGCACGGTCGGGACCGAGGTGGCACGGAAATTGTCGACACTATAGCGGGGACCCCATGAAGCGGAAGCAGCTGGGTGAGGGAGCTGCGAGAAAGCGCGCGACGAGTCAGAGCCAGACACGGTGGCGCGGGGTGGCTGTGGCTGTCCAAAATTGAACGATCCAGATGGGACGCGAACCGGTGGCTGGCCAGGGAAAGTGGGAATAGGAGGTCGGGAGCGAGCTAGAACATGAAAAAGTTAGGAGGTAAATGAATAGATGGGCCTTGGTACTTACGTTGAGGGCGGAATCCTTCCATGATGGTAGTGGAGGAAGTGTTGTTTTGAAGAGCTTGGGAGCTCTGCGGGTGCTCAGACTGGGATGAAAGGGATTGGCGTACAGAATTGCGCGCGGCGATGGAGGCCGCCTGGTAAGCCACGTTGAATGGCCGATGATCATCATCGGGGATGCCATGTCGTCGACGAAGTTCCCTATGGTATGATCAGCAAAGTGTTCGGCGAAATGATACCCAGACATACCTTTGGAAAGTCTTTTCTCGTTGCGAGCGGCGCCAACCTACTGCGTAGTGGCCGATCCAATAGACAAATACAAGAATGGCAAGGGGAGCAAAGACCGTTGTAATAGCAACGCGTGCCTTTGACTCTGTAATTGCGGCGGGGATATCCTGAACACCAGCTAAGGTGTCATTGGAGACATCGTCCCAGTAGTGTGCGAGCGTCGCCTGCGCGCTTGACGGACCTGGCTCCATTTCCACGCAAATTTTTAGGAGGAGGTTGAATAGAGGAGGGGGTATCGGACGGTGTTCTGCTGTGAGCAGGAACAGTCGACGCGCGCTGTGTTTAACAGCAGGAGTCGCGGAAGGAGGCGCGGTGCTTGGGCCGGAGGGGGGCCTGTGGTCGTCAGGTTCAGGAGAAAGCAACCCAACATCCGGGGTCCTCTGATCCAACATCACTTCACACTCCGCCACAACAACGACCAATTGTTCCACGCCATGAATAGGCATGTCTAATTAGTCGCAAATGTTATTCCTCCGTTTACTGATTAAATTATTTCGTACAGAGGACCGGTTATACTAGTGAGTAGGATGGTTTTTCATAAAGAATCACTCTGACTGTCTGGTTCAAGACTATAGACGAAGCAGAGGTGAGTTTTGTCCATTGGCCTAGATTCCCACACCTGCTAAGACCTTGGTACAGTTCCTCCTGGACCAAGTGGTCCGTCTTTCTTATCCTTTGTAACGACCGCCACTCATCAGACCTATGCAGCCTGCACCGGCAGCAGACGAAGACGAGATAGTCACCAAACTTCGGCGCAAGCTCAGCGACCTTCTTACAGACCTCCGCAAAGGAGCCGAAGGAATTAACCGATAAGGGAGTTTCCGGTATCCCTGCCCGAACCCAGATATTCGTTGTTTAATACAGAGAAATGTTATGCTGTTGACACGGGTCGCCAATTTGACCGAGCTCGCCGCCGGCCGAGTTTGATGATCATGCTTTAGAAGTACTTCCTCCACTTCCTCCACCTCCTCCACTCCCTCCACCATGAACAGCCGCGTCATGAGCTTGAAGAGGCAATTTGCACAAGGATTCACACCAAACATTCCTTGACCAGAAACCAATATAAAGCCACCCCCTAGCATTCTGCTAGCCATCACACCCTACATCCACTCGAACAGCCTCACACTTTGCTTTTCACTATGTCTTCCCCAGCAGGCAAGAAAATGACTTATGGTACGTCTATGCTGTGAATACTAGACCGCATTTCATTTCACCTGATCGCCCATCGATGTTCCATAGTCCGCCTTGGCTCAAGTGGCCTCAAGGTCTCTCGAATCATTTTGGGTTGTATGAGCTATGGTACACCCGAATGGCAAGGATGGGTCTTGGATGAGGAGGAAGGTGTAAAACACATCAAGGCTGCGTAAGTTTATTGTGCATATACACAGGGCGCTTGAAACTAATATCCGCGCTTTGTCTGTTGCATAGCTACGACGCTGGGATTCAGACCTTTGACACCGCTAATGCTTATTCGAACGGTCTCTCCGAGATCATCCTTGGAAAAGCGATCAAAAAGCATAACCTCCCCCGCGATGAGATCGTCATTATGACGAAGGTGTGTCGCGCTCAGCCTATGAGATGCAATGCGAGGCGCTTGACCGTTGACATTGCAGGTATTCTTCCCGGTTGCGAAAGAATACGGAGCGAACGGTGTCGACCTTGGAGGCTCCCAAGAACAACGCGATGCTGCAGGCCTGACTAACCAATACGGCCTCAGCCGCAAGGTGAGCTTAGCATCCTCAACTTGAGACAAGTCACTGACTTTGTTTTTGATACGCAGCATATCTTCGAGTCTATCAAACACTCCCTCGAACGTCTCCAACTCGACTACGTCGATGTCCTTCAATGTCACAGGTTCGATTATGACACGCCCATCGCCGAGACTATGCAAGCCCTGCACGATGTCGTCAAGGCCGGGTATGCGCGGTACATCGGCATGTCGAGCTGCTACGCCTACCAGTTCCAGGCGATGCAAAACTACGCGATCACGAACAAGCTCACGCCTTTCATCTCGATGCAGAACCACTATAGTATGATCTATAGGGAGGAGGAGAGGGAGATGATGCCTACACTTAAGGTATACGCGTTCGATTTGTGTCCGTATAGGTATATGAAAGCTGACGCGAGTGGGCAGATGTTTGGCGTTGGTGCTATCCCTTGGTCTCCGCTCGCTCGCGGCCGTTTGGCTCGGCCACTCTCGAAGCAGTCTTCCCGCGAAACCCATGACCCGTGCGTTTAATCCTCTCCTCTTCACGAGCTTCAATGCTGAGTTTATATAGGTGGATGAGCTCGGCGAATAAGTATACTGAAAGCGAAAACGCCATCATCAATAAGTCAGTCCCCTTCGTCCGTATCACCTATTTTCGTCACCTAACCTGCCTGTGCAGTCTCGAAGCGCTCGCTACTGCCAAGGGGATTAGCATGGCACAAGTTGCGATCGCCTGGCTCCTGTCCAAGCCTGAAGTCGCTGCCCCGATCGTCGGGACGACGAGCTTGAAGAACCTAGAAGATATTGTTGGTAAGTTGCCTCGCCTGATAAATCTAAGGTCGGAATATTAAGTTGCTAATTGTATGTGCAGGTGCGGTTCATGTCACTTTGACTGAGGAAGAAATCAAGAAGTTGGAAGAGCCTTACCTGCCTCAGACCATTACAGGACACGCTTGATTGCCCTCGAGTTAAATGTAAACTCTTAACTGAAAAATCACATTTTGTTTAAAATACACCACTATTCAGAGAGGTCTGTTGCACGCATTGCAACTTGCTTGCTACGGGGGATATAGGAATCAACACAAGAATCAATTGCAAGCGGTGCAGTAATAATACATTTCAGGAATATACATGCATCAAGACCTCGTCATTACCAACGTCATTACTCGTGATTGTTCGCTCGTCGTAAATCAGGCAATTAATTTAGAGCTCAGCCTTGGCACTGGCAGTCTTTTTCCCAGCCTCGGCGCTCAAGCTCGATGCAGCGAAGGCGGCCTGGTCAGCCTTCTCGTTAGCGTAGCCGGAAGCCTGTTTGGAAGCATAGTTGGCCTGTGTAACATATGAGATGTGATTGTGATGCTGGCTTAGAGGATCCATACCTTTTTCTCAGCGGCAGTCTTCTGGCCACCAAGGATATTCAAGATGGCAGCAAGCTCGCCGTGGCTGAGTCTCTCGATGGGCATACCGAAGGGGTCAGATGCGTGGCCTTCTCGCCTGACGGTGCTCACATCGTCACTGGGTCTGGTGACAGAACCATCATCGTCTGGGATGCACGCAGCGGGCAAGTC